>JACEGR010004620.1:0-84858 GCA_014170235.1 Listronotus bonariensis | reverse complement strand
AATATAGTTTTTATCTTTTATATTAATTATGTTTGTTTATTTATTATACCAAAATTTTCCATTACTAATTTTTATATGTTCTTTAGCCTTTATAATATTTATGAGTAATATTTACTTATTTTACAATAAAATATTGTTAATATTTTTTTCAAAAGTTAGGAATTAACGCTGTTGGCGACTTTGTACCCTATTTAACAAAAGTGTTCTTATTTTAAACATGAGTAATTGACCCAGGACTTGACCAATAAAATTTAATATTATTTAAATCTGGACAAATAATAAGTAATTTAGAATTACTTTGGTATAGTCGTTACCTACTAATACCGGTGACCTGTATAGTCAGAAACTAATTATATTATGAATTAGGCCCCATTGTATAATATGACCTAGAAACTTGTAAGACACCATCAGGTACAGGGTCGGCTTAAAATTCTAGCTGTTGATGTTTTGTTTTATTTTTATATTAAGTTAAAAGTACTAAACTAAATAAAAATTAGTCAAGTTTTAGCCATCTTTTATTTTATTACTAGTTAGTACTACCTAATGGGTATAACAAAATAAAAATATAATACTGATTTATTTATATCAACAATTAAGTCTTTTAAGCATTAATAGTCTGTATTTTAATATTTAATTATTTAATGTTCACAAAAACTCTTTTTTGTTTGTAACAATATTTTTTGCTTAATAATATTTTTTACCCAAAATTTTAAAGCTTATTAGTATTTACCAATGCAGGTTAAATACAGTTATATTCATAAAAAAGTGGTACAAGTATTATAAAGGGAGGTAACTTACCCTATTTTTGCGTAAAACTTACTTTTTTAACTGATTTTTGTTAAAGATTATAATTGTATAAAAGCAAACACTGGCGTTTTTTTAGTAAAACATGTCACGTCAATTATCTAAAAATGACAAGGCCTAAGTAGTCTGCAAAAAAGAAGAAGGATAATTATTTACTTAGAGTTTATACTATTAATTTTAATTCATTCACATCTAAGTTCACTCTCGACACTACTGCTTTAAATTTTTGAAAACCCATGACATATGTTAACCTTCTTTAAACAGACAGTTTTCGAAGCCGGTTTTAGATAAAATTTATGGCAAGCAGTGGTGTAGTGGCTAGCGTATCAGCCTCTTACCGCAGCGATCCGGGTTCGAATCTCGGATTTTTAATAGCTCGTCACCTCACAGTTGGCAATGGCAAACCACTGTGTAATATTCTGCCATTTCTAGGTAGTAGTTATTTAAAAATAACGTCCGTGGTGGCACTACCGCGTTATCTAAAAGGTGCTGTGAAATGCAACTGCATGTTTCAGTGCTTGGATAACGTTGACGGAACACGACAATATTGGGTTAAACATCCAGTAACCCGGCACTCACGGTACACTGGTATTTAGGCATAAGCCTTCGTGAGATGTCATAAAGATTAAAAAAAAAGATCAAAATAGGGAGGAATATTTTTCTTTTACCTTGCACGTCTTTTTTATGAATATATCTGTAAAATATTTACATTGCTACTCCGACACCGGCCGAAAATATGGTAATTTTGGTTTGTTTTATGACACCAGGTATAAGAATGGTATCATTGCAGTCATAAAATCGGTGTCAGCCGAACAGCGACCGGCTTATCTGCGATCGATAATAAAATCCGCGCATTAGCGACCAAATTTTTTAAACCCCCATTTTTCAACCTGGTGGGTCTAGAATGCATTAAATTTAAGCCAAAATGTAGGTGGACTATTAGAGATATTGATTAAAATCAGAAAAGGGTACTAATAGTGAGTATTTTATTAAACCCAAGACTAATACACACATACATATATTGCAATACGCATATTCTTCTATTTTATATTTACGTAAATTTGTAGGCATCTATACGCCATAAATAAAAATATTATAAATGTATCTACATTTTTTTTACTTTTTAAAACATTTCACATAAAAGAAAACAACTGGATGGGAAGAGTTTATGAACAACTTGGCAACAATGCTTGTGCCCCATTGGGGTTTACTCTTATTTATATCCATAGGACGGATTTATCATAGACAAGGGACTGGTCAGGTATTGTTAAGGGACTAATCAGTTGTTTGGTTTTTATTGCTTTTTAATGACCTGTCGCAGATGAGCCGGTCGCAGATAAGCCTCTTTTTAAAAAATCACTGGTAGATATATTAAGTATGTATGTATAACACCATTATACATACTTTGATTTACCTTATTATAAAATATTGACAAAAATAAAATAGGGCCTCATTACATAAACTATTAAGAAATATTTAAAATACTGCAATAAATGTTTTTTTTTATATTTTTCGACTTTTTAACATTAGGATCCTTAATTAAGCTAAGTTATTAATTTTGTACAAAAATGACTGTTACTTTATTATTTATTTATTTTTTACATACTGATTTACTGTGTGGTCTTATTTTTTTGTGGGAGGGGGAATTATGGCTGTATCTCGGAAAAGTTGTATTTCAGGACATATGTTTAAAGAAAAAAAAGTCCTATTTTGTCCTTAAAAATACGCTCTTAATATATTTTCAGTGAATTTTAAAACACTTCATAGAACGATGTTAAATTAAAGACACCAAAATAAAATTCCAGCTTTTATATTATCAAGAATAATTATTAGGGGTACTTAACAAAATTAATATACTACTGTTATAGAAAAAATAAGAAAACTGGCCCTGTTAAATAAGGGATGATTACCTCAAATCGTCATAAAAATTTTGGGTTCTGCATAAGGATAACGTTTAATTGGGGGCTATAAATTAATTTAGGTAATAATGACCCAAACCAAAATCCGATGTGAAATGGGTGCCAAAATGGTTTGAATATTTAGTTGTCAATGTACTGTCAGGGTGAAAGGTTCAGTTATAGAATTTGGTACTTTACTTATAAAAATTAGTGAAACTTTTGTTAGTACCGCGTAACTGCTAAATAATAAGTGATATTAGTAAAATTTAATATAAGTGTCCAAAATTATTATTACAACTTTTCTTCTATAAGTAGCAAACTGTGTTTGAAACTATTTTTTTTTAACAAAAGGTATTTTTGAAATATTACAAATATGCAGAACATGTTTATGTTTGTAAAAACTGCGTAAAAATAAAGGCCACAATTTATTTAAAAAGAAGCAGTGTGCGTGCAAATCAAGATGGAAATGTATTTGGAAACGGTGGTTTCCATTTAATGTAAAAGGTATGTTTTTTTCAAACTTACATTATAAGAATTATTTAATATTAACCAGTAATCAATGAAATTTATTAAAATTTTAGGCAAACGGAGTTAAAAATCTGTTTAACGTAGAGTCTAAGAATCACATATATTTTAAAGAGGGGTGTCTACGGAAAAACTTAAAACCTACACTTTTTTCAGTTTTTTTTTATTATTATTTTAATACCAAATAAACAATAGATTTAATTATGGCAAAATTTAAAAAGCACTTATTTCAAATTAACTAAATGTAAGTTGACGTTGCGCTTTTATATCCAGACGGGGATGCATGCTTAACTTATTAATTGTATTATATTTTTTGTGAATTACCTGTTATTTTTTACCCCTTTTAAAATCTGAAATCAAAACCTTAACCTCTTTTTTTCTTAAGTACCACTTTCTTTTCATTTACTATTATACCTATATATTGAGTGTGTCCACTATAGATACTTGTAAACTCTTTTTTTTAATAAGAGTATTTCCAAAAGAAATGTTACCAGTTAATTATGAAGCAATAGTAATCTTAATAAATACTATTATAGGAATTGTATATGATAGACAGAATTGTTTAGATTCTAAATATATTTTTTGGAAAATCAGAACCCAATTAAAGTAATTTTTTGTGTTAACCGAATTCATCGCAGTGGTTTAAACCGCGTTTGAAATAACCATATAAATATGAGAGCTAGATAGAGATAGGTGGGCATTCAAATGTTTTGTAAAATGTTTTAAACCGTATTAACACGAAAAAACGCCATAAATAGCCTTAAAAAAAAGCTGGTGTAACTTAAAAACCTTTTTTTTCTGTGAACAAGATTTCTCGGGAACTGCTAAATCAACCAGTGTCATATTTTTTTAATAGATATATTATATAGAAATTAATAAAAAGAAAATCTAAAGTATTTTTAATTTTACAAACAATTAAGTAAAGCATATTTCTTGGGTCAATTACAATAATTTACGGGGTCTTCATACAACTTAAGAATAATTTAGTATTCCATATTTAAATGTGATATTTTAAAACCACCAAAAAATATCAACCTTCTTTATTTAGCAGTTTAAATTTTTGAAAGTTTTTAATTCGTTTTTTTTACAGCTTTAACCGACTCAAAAGTATGGATGCTCGACAGAAAAGTGTTTCAGCAGATAATGAAGAGGACAGGCTTACAACGGTTGCAAGATAACCTTAACTTCCTTAAATCGGTTCCGTTGCTAGAAAACCTCTCGGATGATGTGCTTACCAAAATTGCTGACGTTTTAGAAGTGGTAAGAATAAAGACATTAATTATGTCGCTTAAAATAAAAAATAACAAGTTGGTTATGTTATCTGAATGGTAGGGGAGCTCAAGAAGAAGGTTTTGGAATCTACTACAGCGCGGCAGAATATAGACCGGTGCCGAAACCTTTAAAAAATTAAAAGTAAAAAAAAATATAGTAAGATAAAACCCACTAAAAAAGGTACAAAATATAACAAAATTTATAGGAAAAATAAATTCCACTCGATCTGAGGTCGGGAAGGTGGGAGGAAGGGAGTTAAAGTGTAAAATACGGTTTTTCTAGGTTTTCGGCCAAACTACAAGCTTAATGGAAAAAAGTTAAATTGCAAAGTTGTAAGCAATGTAAAGATGTACAACTTTTGTATTTAGCTTTTTTACATAACCTTACAATTTGTGTGAAAAATTTTAAAAACCAAGTTTTTGGTTTTTATTTTTATCTTTTACAAGAACAATTATATCCATCAGAGATTTTCGAGCGCGTCAGATTAATATAGGGTGAGTTTATTATATGCTAAGCAGTGTATATTCCACTAGTCTAACAATTTAAGAGTGACGTAAACAAAGCGGAGGGCTACAAAGTTGTAAAAAAGTCATTATGACATTCTCAAGCGTGGCTATTTTTATATTTTGATAAAAAATTATTCAAGCATAACGAAAAATATATAATCCGATACAATTCCAACGATTTTGAAAACCAAAATAATAACAGTATTTTTTGACATATCTAAAAATCTATAGCCGCTTTCCCCACCGATGAAAAGGCATAAATTATATAACATTTTGTTTCTTATCGTCTAAGCTTTGCAACCCAATAGGTCTCTTTGACGCTGGAGAAAATCCCCATTTAACATCGTGGGCTCCCCTACTACAAAACCGAAACGTCGGACCTAAAATCTAAAATATTTTTAAATAAATAGGTAAACTATTTCAGATATGCAATTTTTTGTTATTTTGAAAATAACAAAGACATTAAAACAAACTTGAATTGACATTTGAACGACCGAAAACTTTTCCTATTTAACCACCTTTCTATTTCTTGTTGTTTTTGGAACCCCATAACATTTCCAACCAATTTTAGACACACTGTATAATAAATATGGTTTTATATAATTTTAATAAAGACTTTTAAATTACTTTTAAATAATTTAACCGTTTTTCTTTAGGAATTCTATCCAGCTGGAGCATATATTATCCGACAGGGTGCCAGTGGCGATACATTTTCATTATAGGCAGTGGATGTGTTAAAGTGACCCAACGACTGCCAGGTAATAAATATAATAATATTTCATATAACTAAAATACTTAAATTAAATTGTAAAACCTTCAGCGACAGATTTTCGTGACCACTGCTCTCTCAGTTCATAACTAGTAAATTGCTTTAAGAGGGTTCATCTGCCGTCCTTAGAAAAACGTTCTAACTACATTTTTTAAAAATGTTGGCCTGTATGCATGTACCAGGTACTATATGCATTATTTATATATTCGTCCAAGTTAACAACGTCCTAACTTCATTTGCTGTATTCCTTTTATGCTCCAGAACCGCCCGGAACGACACCATAAGTGTTTCTTTTACAATTTTTGACATTTTTCATATTGAAGAACCGTTCTTGACACTATTGACAGTTTAGAGAACGGTTCAGAACGGTTCTACAAGGTAGAAGGAATACACTAATTGTGTGTGTTGTGTTAATGAAGTTAAGACGTTGTTACTTGGGAGAATAGATAAATAATGCATAGAATAACTTTTATATGCATATGGGCCAACATTTTTAAAAAATTTTGTTAGGATGTTTTAACTAGGACGGCGGTCATGAATGTGATTGCCAGCTGCGGGTGCGATGATGGAATTAAACAGTAAGGTGGAACGAAAAACATTTTTTTTTTAATCGTCTTCGGACAGTCTTCAGAATGTGCTTTTGGATGTACGAAAACTCGTGTTAAAATCTAAACTCTTTAACTTTTTATCTTCAGGTTCCTCATTGGCTCTGAAATTTGTTAAATATCTTATTATTCTCTTATTATTTTTTTTCGGGTAAATTAAAAAATCTAAGAATTTATATTTTACATAAAGCTTACAGCCTAATATGTTTTTCAAAAATATTACTTAATTTTTATGTCTAAAGGTTTGTTTGACTGGTAATAGTGTCTAAAAACAATTTATTAAAAACAATAAATAAAATGCAGGTCAGGAGAGCTAGAGTGGATCAACGCAAGGCTTGCTTAGTTAAAATACAGATGCTAGAAGTATTCTTTGGTAGTTGAAAATATTACATTATTAATTGAAATATACATAGGTATAAAAAAGCATTAGTATAGAACATATAACTGTTCTGGGTTAAATTAATTGAAAAAAAATGCTTTTACAGTTATCTAGTTTTGCCATATATTATTATCAATTTTTAGACTTTGGGAATGGAAAGTTCACTAAAATGGAATAGAAAAAAACCTTATCTTAAGGGAGATTAAAGTTCCTTTTAGAGCAAACAGATATCCTTACACTTTTCCTCCGAATCCGCAGTAATTTTATTGATCCAACATGTAGGTCAAATGTTTTTTTTTGGAAAAAAAGAAAATAACTTTTATCTAGAAAAAAAAACTGTCGGTCTCTGGTGTAATTGGTAAATAAAAATCATCCATCTAATACAGTAACATGATTTTAACAAAATGCGTTTTTTCATACCTTTATCGCAACTAATGGTACAATATTTTTAACCACCAAAAATACTTCTAGTATCTGCATTTAGCTGATACAGTCGTGCAAGCCTTGCGTTGATACACTTGAGCTCTCCTGATCTGAATCTAGTTTATTGTTTATGATAAATTGTTTTAAAGCACTAATTTAATATCCTCCAATAACATTGGTTTTGCCAGTACAACCATAAAGGTTTCCAAATGCTATTATTACCAGTGCTCTATATTTAATCGGAAATTGGCCATAGGAAGGGCAGTTTTTAAATGGTTAAAGAAACCTTCAGACATGCAAGTTAGTAAGTAACATTTTTTTAAAATTTTTTAATATCATTATAAACATATTATGCTGTAAGAAATATGTTAAACATGTATTCTTAGATTTTTATTTCACTCAAAAAAAATCAATTAAATTAGGATACTTAGCAAATTTCAGAGCCAATGAGGAACCTGAAGATAAAAAGGTGAAGAGTTTAGATTTTAACACGAGTCTTCGTACATTCAGACGCACATTTTGAAGACTGTTCGAAAACAATTAAAAAAAAGTTTTTTCTTCTACCATATTATACAGGGTACTTCAAAAAAGATCTATATAAAACTTGTATGTTAGTTTATTTATGGATTGTAGCAATAAAAATAAGCATTTTACGAGATATGGACTGGAGAAAATAATTTATCAAATTTTGCGCCTTTATCACAATAATTATTTTTAGGTCAACTAGAGGAAGAAGAAATCCGAACACTAGGACGTGGGGATTATTTCGGTGAACAGGCTTTACTGAATGAAGATTGTAGAACAGCATCTGTTATAGCACTCTCATCCAGGTGTTGAATGTCTTACTTTGGACAGAGAATCATTCAACCAACTTTTAGGAAGTTTAAGTGAAATAAAGAAAAGGATTATGGGGACCAAGAAAGAATGAACAGACCTGTGATAACTGAACAACAAGGTAAGAAAAACCTTAAAGAAATATATTTTTAAGACAGCAAACAAAGGCAGTAAGACACAATAATTTTCATTTAAACAGGGTGTCCAGTAACTTAACTGACACTCAACTTTAAAAGGTAATTCTACAATAAAAATTAGAAAAAAACATTTATATAATCGTATGTCCAAAACGTCTTAGCTTTGGAACTACAGGGTGTTAAATATTTTTAAAAAATATGTTTTTTTATAATAACTTATTATTATTAACGACATTTTTTGGAATACAAAAAAATTACAGTGTCGTCCATGAAGGGTCAGAGTAATTTCTTTTAAACAAAATAATACGTTGCTGCTTTTTTCTAAAATAATAATATATATTTCTTTTTAAATCTCATTTAGCTTAAAACAAATTTTTTCTCTTGACTATTTTATAGGATGTACCTACGGTTTAGCCGTAAATAAATACAAACCAAACCATTTGTCGGCATTGTGATTTTATATCGCTAATATACAATTTTACAGTAAAAAATCACCTTCTTTATTTATTTTTAATTAGATCTAGGGATTTTGACAATGCCGAGAAATAGTTTTTATTTATTTACGCAAAAACCGTACATAAAATTCAGTAGGTCAAATTTATTTTAAACTAAAGGAACGTTTTAAAAAAGTGTTTTTATTTTAGAAAAATGCAGTAGCGTACCATATTTTTCTTAAAAAATATTTTTCTTGTACCCGTCATGGACTGTCACGGATAAAAATTAATTTGTATGCCAAAAAATGTCATCTGGTGCATGGAATACGTCACCGAATTTTTTATAAATAACTGAATTGGTATAAAAGTTATTATAAAAAACAATAATTTTTTAAAAATTTTAACACTCTGTAGTTCAAAAACTAAGACGTTTAGGACATACGTTCATCTAAAGTTTTTTCCTAATGTTTATTGTCAGAATTACTTTTAAAGCTGGTCGATGAAGTTACTGATGGACACTTTGTTAACTTCTTTTTACTTTACTTTCAGAATACGACTACATCAGCTTAGATGATCTAGACGTCATAGCAACTCTAGGAATTGGTGGTTTTGGTAGAGTAGAACTTGTTCAATATACTAAGGATCCATCACATACTTTTGCTCTTAAGTGTCTTAAAAAGCAACACATTGTTGATACTCAGCAACAGGAACATATTTATAGTGAAAGAAATATTATGTTAAGCTGTAGAAGTCCATTTATATGCAGGTAAACATTTTTGTCTTCACTGGTATTTTTTCGTATTAAGTTAAAAAATTTAAATGAAATCTGTTAAAAAGTAAAATATTAATTTGGTAATAATGGGAGATAGGAGGTATTGGCAGGTCAACCCGATGTTTTAGGGTAGTTCTACCTGATACCACAAAAGTCAAATGAGTGCTTAAGGTAATTTGACTACCGTGGTATTTATATTTGGCAACGCTGCGTAAAAACAATAGAAATCATACGCAAAAATCTACTGCACAAACATCTTTAAACAAGTTATCGGTTTTAAATTGTTATGTTATATTTACGAATAAAATCTCTTAACCATCCTATATTATATCACCAAAAAAAAAAAAAAATATATATATATATATATATATATATTATTGTAAAGGCAAAATAATTACTTGAAAAACAAATTTGTAAAAAAGTGCCACATAAAGTAGCACATAAATTTATGGATAAACATGAAAAGCTTTTGTCACCTAACCTTTCAACTAACGTAAATATTGATACATTGAATTAAGATCCTCAAATTGTTCACATATAAACACTCGGAAAAAACATGTTTTCTAATTATTGTTGATATTTATTATCACTCATTGAATCTTGTAACCGAAAAACGTATTGGACTGGCATCAATTTTATCTCCCCATATACCATATTTGAAAACCTTTTCGGGCACATCATAACCTTTCGGCGGCATTGCCATATGTCAGTCAAATAGCATACTTTTCTCAATTATTTATTAATGACTCCTATCACAAACTCTAAAGGTAGAATTTTAAATAATCAAAATGTTCAGAATTGTTTTTCTTCCGTTGATACAACTTTCATTGAAATCTGAACGTCAGTTTTTGTGACGTAAAATAAAATCTGCGATTTTCCATAAGGATCACTGTTAAAAGCAATTATTTTATAATATTTATAACTTTTTTTCAGTTCTCTGTAGATCTTTGAAAATTTAACTGGTTAATATTCATATTATACAGTACCAATATGCTAAGTTTCATAATTTTCTGAATGTTTTTTTTTTAGATTATACAGAACATACAGGGATTCAAAGTACGTCTACATGCTCCTTGAAGCGTGCCTAGGAGGCGAAGTATGGACCATATTAAGGGATAGGGGCTGTTTTGATGACCACACGTGTAGATTTATTGTAGGTTGTGTGATTGAAGCTTTCGAATATCTTCATGCCAGAGGAATCATTTATAGAGATTTAAAACCTGAAAACTTGTTATTGGATAGTAACGGTAATATTTAAACCACTTTTTATATATTTTAAGTAAAAAGAAATTAATTTTATTGCTTATCTATGGGTAAAGGGTATATTATCGAAGATTTATTTTTGTACTTTTTAGGTTACGTTAAGCTGGTGGATTTTGGCTTTTCAAAACGATTGGGATATAGCAGTAAGACATGGACGTTCTGTGGCACTCCAGAGTATGTTGCTCCTGAGACTATTTTAAATAAAGGGCATGACCGGGCTGTAGATTACTGGGCTTTGGGAATTTTGATGCATGAATTATTAACTGGAAAGTAAGTATTATCTATAAAAATGACGACTGCATCTGCAAAACTATGCATTTTGTTTGACAAATGAAACCAATTAGTTATTTTATAGTTTATTTGTTTAATAATATTTGGTTTTTCTCCAGAATAAAAGTTTATTAAACATTTTTAAAAAATTAAGACTTTTATATGTATATTATAAAGAACTATTATGTCTTTGCATCACATAGTAAAAGTTAAGATTACTTTAAAAGAAATAAATTAGTGGAATATTTAATATAAAATAACTAACAATACAGAGAAGGTTTCAAACTCTAAACAAAGGATCATAAGCTTCCGGTCGAAATTATTTAAACAACAAAACAAAATTTTAACAAGACGTCAGAACGTGCACTAAGCTTATGGTCGAGTCTCAAACTTATGGTAAACAGTTTGCCAAAAACTTACTGCTAAACTGGCTTTGTGAAAAACTTTTTATTTATTTAAGTTTTTTGGTAAACTGTTTATCACATTATTGAGACGCGACCATAAGCTCAGTTCACGTTCTGGCGTCTTGTTAAGAGTTTGTTTTATTAGATTAAAATAATTTCAACTGGAAACTTATGATGGTTTATTTAGAGTTCCTTCTCTTCATTTCATTAATTTATTTCTTTTAAAGTAATATAAACTGTTATTATATTGTGCAAGGACAGAATAGTTCTTCATAGTATATCAAAGTTTTAATTTTCTTAAAATGTTTAATAACCTTTTTTCTTGAGAAAAGCCAAATATTATTTGTTTAATACTAGTTAGTTGGTAAAATAAATATTTAAAATAAAAAAGTAAATAATGCTTGGTTTTTAGTTTTTAATTAATTTAATAAAATGTTTGGTTTTTAGTTTTATTAAATTTAATAAAATTTTTATTCTACAGGGCATTTAATTTTTTTATTGTCTTTTTTTTCAGTCCTCCATTTACAGCTTCAGATCCCATGAAGACATATAATTTAATATTAAAGGGAATTGACATGATTGATTTTGCTAAGTATAATGTTGGACGATCAGCTCAAAGCCTTATCAAAAAACTTTGCCGAGACTTGCCTTCCGAAAGACTTGGTTATCAACGTGGGGGAATTATGGATATTAAAAACACAAGTAAGTATTTTTCCCGCGAAACCTAACATGTCCCTGATTTATTTCTTTTTATTTACCAAATATATATTCGATTATCTTATACGTAAATCTGTATGTTTATTTCTCTAGTAAATGTATATATTTGTATCAATACAACCTTTAAATATTACTGCTAGATTTTAAAACAAAAAACATGTTTTATTTGGATTATTAAATGTGATATTTGGTGAAATAAAAATATCTATCGTCTATCAAATTAATTAAAAAAAGAAAATAAAAATATTCTTAGGTTTTTTTTTTTTTGAGAAGTCTTATATGGATTTTTGTGCTACTTATCCTTGACAAAATGGTGAACGTTATGTATAATAATATTTTGTAAAATAAACTCATTAGAAACAATCATGTTTAAGGTTAATTAACAAAATTAAAACTTTTTACTTACTTTTTACTTTACTTACCTTAAAAGACCATTACGTTACCCTAATTCGTAAACCTCGTAACTCCAGAATTTATCAAAGTCGAGGTGTTTACGCCATCCACTAACTTGACAATAAATGAACATTACCGGAAGACCTCATACCTCCAGTCATAATATTAACACTATTAAGTAACAAATAATTAAATATATTAACATTTCAAATAATAGACTAAAAGAGGAGTTTTTCGTATCTACTGTGATTTTTTTTTATTTTGGAAATACGAGGTTTGCGAATTTGGGTAATATTAGCTAGTAGGACAATTTTTCGGAGTTTTGTTGGTCGTTATCAACAGACTTTACCACGAATATTCATACCGACATATATGGAAGCGGTGCTTTAACCCAGCCTGTCAATGTCAAATGTTTCGGGTGTCGGACTGGGCAAAAGCGTTACCTTTTTGTCGGACAAGTTTACCACAATATTTTTATGCCATTTTTAAACATGCTAAAAATCGTAAGAGTAACAGCCACGAAACCCGCCTAGTCCGATACCCCAAATATGTTTTAAAGCCTTATGGTTTCATGACTGTAACCCTTACCATTTTTGGTAAAATGTTTAAAAATTACATTTAAACATTGTGATAAACTTTTGCTACAGAAAAAGTGACCGTTCGCCCAGTCCGTCACCCGCAACATGTCAAAATTGACAGGTTAGGTTAAAGCGCCGCTCCCATCTATGGCGGTATGAATATATGGTGGTAGGCTTGTCAAAAAAAACCCTAAAAGGTTTAAAAAGTGTTCTTATGCTACTGGACCAGAGACTAAGTTAATTTCTTCTTCACCCGAAAGATACCTTTTAATATATTTTTAGCATTTGTGAGTAAATGAACTTTTATTTGTCCCAGAGCAAAATCACTATGTCTTTGGTAACAAACAAAAAGTTATATACAAATTCAAGTGTTTTTTAGTGACTTTTTTATTTATATCAATTAAAACAAATCATTTACTAATAATTGTTTTTATTTCTTCAACTTATGACTTTTAATTACTTCTTCAAGTGATTCAAAGTAACGTGTTTTATAATTTTACTCGTAGTCCCCTTGCAACACTAGTTTTAGAATACACTGTAATTTTAAAAATTAATTTATGGGTATTCTTATTAGAAAAAGTTATGCTATGTTTTATTAATTTGTTTAGTTTGGCATTTGTTTAAATATATATTTGGTCCCAGAAAAATTCAGTCACACCGTATGTCCGTCGGACAACCACGATATTTTTTAAAATCAAAATATAAATGGCGTAGTGTGTACACTGTCGGTATTCTTGGTAAATGATTACGACCATCCATCTTTTCTTTATTATAACTGCGGCCTCAGTCGACCAAGTTTCGCCAAAACAAAGTGGTTGGCTTTAATATGTGTCTTTCGGACAACCAGCAGAAATACGTAAGTAATTAACATGTTTAAATAAGTTATGGTGTTTAAGATCGTATTTGGTCTTAATATTACTGGCAGCTGAAAAAAAATGACAAAAATAAAATATATTTTATCAGAAAGTTCAAGGTTAAAAAAATCAAAAAATGTCCGTCGTCCAATCAGTCTCTTGAAAAACTGAAGAAAATTATTAATAAATTATGGTGTTTTGGATAGTATTTGATCTGAATTTTACTGTAAGCATACAAAATAACAAAAATTAACTATATTTTATCAGACAGTTTAAAATTTTAAAAGTTTTAAAAATGTCCGTCGGACAACCAGTCTCTTGAAAGAACAGTCACTTGGATAACTAAATTATTGTCTGTAGGACAATTTAATTATCCTTGGAAAATGGTAATATGAGTTAATAGCCTAGTTTACACCGGGAGAACCAAATTTTTAGTTCGAGGTCTAAATGACGTCACGCGTACTTTATTCACGGTGTAAACACTTGAGTATTAAAATTTGCTACTCCAATTCAGTCCTTCTCAAATGGGGGTGACCAAATATGATTTTCCTTGGTGTAAACACGTCGGACTTTTTTTAGTAGTGGACCAAAATGACAGCCTTGATCTTTGACAGTGCGCATTTCGATGAAAAAGACGTTGAATTTCGGTCTTAACCTAATAATTTTGTTGTTTGTTTATATTTTTTAAAATTTTGTTGATATTTAACCAAACTGTTTGCGTATTCTTTTTTCATATGGAATTTAAAAGCGATACAGTTTTAAAAGATAAAAAACGAGGTTAGGTTCTGGTCATATGCTCAGCTGTCATTTTGGTACTAGGATTAAACGTGAATTAAATTGATCCATAAACTTGTAACGGTTCGATTTTGTCATTAGTGATGCATTTTTGTTTTCATCGTAGAGTTTTATATCAAGGATTTTTACCCACCTGTATCATTTTTTATTTTAAATATGAGGTATCTTTACTAGGTTATTTTACTTAGTAAAACCTTTCATCACATATCAGAATCCTATAAACCATTCTTTCCTCCAATCCAATCTCTGGAATAAGAATTTTTAGTGTTACCTTCTCGATGAAATTTAGCTTCTTTTGTGTTCTATCTAAAAATGTAAGATTTTCATGTTTTGTCGAAATGCCACATAGAGTGGTTTTGGGCAGTCATTATGCATAAAAATATAAAGTTAGAAACCTTCTTATGCCTCCAATTATCTGTATTTTTCTAAATTTTTGCATTTTCCGTGCTGTTTTCTTTGTTTACATCAGTTTTTAAAATAGGTTAGTCGATTAGATGTTAATGTCAAAAGTTTGGAAGTTCTTCTTCTTTTTTCTTTAAAGGGGGTGGCCGTTATATTATTAGCAACGGTTCGAACAGCTTGGGATGAAAGTTGGGCAAATTTCAATCGTTCCTTTTAGGGTTTATTTTTTTTAAGTTGGTACTGAACTTTTTGACTGAGTTAAGCCGGCTGGAGACGAGAAATGTCACTTTTTAACTGAACAGCTAAGGGGTCAGAGGTACTTTGGGAATCCGATTTTTCTTAATCATCCGAAAGGGATTTTTCCCAAAGTCCTCAAAATACTTCTTGTCAAGGCTAGTTTTAGCAGCTGGTGATTTATTTTTGTGCTATTTGGCAAGATATAGCTGTGTAAGCAGGATTTTTTTGGACCAACTTAGTGCTGTTCTTTGTAAGGCCGCCCAACATCTTAAGGCCTTTTTTGTTCCTGACCTTTTTTGATCCGGACTTAGAATCCGGACCCTTTGTTGTTCCGGAGTTGTTCTGGACTTCCTTTTTTTGATCCGGGCTTAGCATCCGGACCTTTATTTTACCCGGACTTTTTTATAAGACACATTATCCAACTGTGATTCCTGTGATTATTGTATACTTTTCTTTTTTTTCTTTTATAATACATTTAATTTTAAGTTGCGCATTGGTTTTATTTACCTAGCTCACCCGAATACCTCTCTTTTTATTAAAATATTTTGATGTTATTATTTAACTTCTTCTTTCTGTGCAATAGTTTGTGATCGCTGAACAAGTTCCTATAACAACTAGGAGACTTCCAGTTTGTAGTCTGTAAAAAAACTGGTGGCGCCAATACGGACTCATTATTCCTCATCCTGAGCTGCGGGTAAATTTGCAACGCACTCTGACAACTTGCTTGGCGTGAAATAAACTACTGCACTGATTTAAATTATTGCTTTTTTACTTTTTTTAAAATCTCTTTCTCTCTTACCTTTAAATTGGTGTGACTCATCATAGTCATATCAATTCTATCATCAACTTTCAAAGAAAGTGCGTCGCAAATTTTTGGCGCCCAACGTGGGGCTAGCCAATTAATTTTTTATTAAAATTAATCCAGGACCAAATTAAGATCGGTCAGAATTTTGTTGGTGAGCTAAGTATAATAGATTTTTTTACTAACACATTAACGATTGATTTAGTATTATTGATTTATTGATTGCTATATTTGATTTTTGTATTTAATTTTAATTCTTCTAGTGATTTATTACCGATTTAGTCATTTATCTTATTTTCTTCATTTTGAGATTGTTGCGCTATCTAATATTTCCATACGTTTAATATTTTTTTTTATTATTGCCTTATTTTTATATTCGTGCTTATTATCACATTATTTTTTTTTTTAATTGCTTAATTGCTAATTGACTTCTCTATTTGACTTTATTTTTCAATTTGTTTTGATATAATTTACTTGATTTGACATATCTTATTTAACTTTATAACGATGGACTATAACATGCAGATAAATTATTTAAAAAAGAGATGCTTATTTATGAGCTTACGGTTCGTGGAATACCGGCCGATGACTCGAAAACTGTTGATGAGTTACGCGCGGCATTACGCCCGGTTTTACAGCTCGAAAAGAAGGGTAAACTCTTGAGTTATCCTCCTTATAATTTTAAATTCGAGGACGAAAAAGAATTCATTACTAAAGCCTTGAATGATGCTAGAGAAACTATTAAGACCGTTTCGGGCGAACACGCGAAATCTAAATTCGAGCGAACCCAATCGCGTTTGGTACATCTTTTTACACGTGTCGACCGTATCCCTGTTAGTAACCTTAACGGCGAAGAAATTGAAATCCGAGCTAAGTTATTAGTTGAGGTTTTAGCAACCTTGGATTCTTTAGAGGAATCTTTAAAACGTGACCCGAACTTAAGTTTACTTTTAGAAAGAACTCATCTTGATAAGTCTGACTCTGAAGAGTCTAACGCTTCCGGTACGAGTCTTAATCATCAACGACCGGCAACATCGCGATCGACGCCTACTGCTTGTCATGCCTTTAAATCGCAACGTGTAGAAAAATGGGGTCTTAAATTTACCGGCGATACGAAGACACTTTCAGTTCATAATTTTCTTGAACGGGTATCAGAATTACGTGTAGCTCGCGGAATAACAGAACAAGAACTATTCGAGTCCGCTATTGATTTATTTTCGGGTAAAGCGCTAAATTGGTTTCGAGCTAATAGGACAAGGTTCACTGACTGGAAAGGTCTGTCTGCCTTGCTCTGTAAGCACTTTGAACCACCAGATTATAGACCTAGATTATTCAAGGAGATCTTAGAACGAACGCAAGATCCCACAGAAGGTATAGTCGCGTACCTTACTAGTATGAACGCGTTATTTAGACGTTACGGCAGCATCCCCGAGGATGTCCAACTAGATATCGTGACTCGTAATCTATCTCCCTTTTATACTACACAACTTCCAGTAGTAAATTCATTAGACGAACTCGAGGAAGAATGTCTTAAATTAGAAGCTAAAAAGTATCGTGCAGATCACTACGTACCTCCCTCCAGGAAGCGTCACGGTTTTGTAGAACCCGATTTTGCTTTTATCGCCGAGAGTAGTTCAACCTCTGACATCGATCGAGTTTCAAATGTACCTCCACCAGTAGTGAACGAAGTCAGACAAGTATCGTTTTCTCCGAATACTACATCCGTTAACCGAAACTCCACCGCTAGAACCGTCGTTTGTTGGAACTGTAAACAGTCCGGTCATATTAATCGAGAATGTCCTACTCCGCGTAAAGTTCACTGTTATCGTTGCGGTACCGCTGATGTCACAATTCGAAATTGTCCGAAGTGTTCGTCTTCGGGAAACGACTCTCGGGAGAGTCGATAGGTCGTAAGATTTCTCCCCAAAACAACCTTCCTTCGACCAATAAAACTAATTTACCGAGCGAAAACCGTCGTGAGAATACTAACTTTTCACATAAATATCTTATTGACTTTATAATTTCTCATGCTCATGGTGACGAACGTCCATATTTAGAAATTTCGGTTTTGGGTTATTCAATGTTAGGGTTGTTAGATTCTGGGGCTTCCCGTACCATCGTAGGTCAACCTGGTTATAAAATTTTGCAAGATCTAGGCTTAAAACTTATAAAACGTTCAACCAACTGTACTGTTGCCAATGGTCAAATATGTTCGAGTATAGGTTATTTTCAAACACCTGTAACACTACTTGACAAAACTCGAGTGATCGATATTTTAGTTCTACCTGATCTGGCACATAAACTTATTTTGGGCATTGACTTCTGGAAAGCCATGGATATTGTTCCTGATTTGAAACAAGATGTTTGGCATTTTTCTAGTGAAGCTTCTGTAGATATCAGCAGTGTAGTTGACGCTGACTCACTATCTGTCGCTGAAAGAAACGCTCTAACTACCTTGGTCAAGGAGAAAATTTCTTTAATGGGAACTGGCCTTGGATGCTGCAAAGTAGCAGAACATGTTATTGAACTAGAACCTGGCACCCGGCCTATCAAACAACGCTACTATCCCGTATCTCCATTTAAACAACAAATAATGGACCAAGAAGTTGAAGAAATGCTAAAACTTGGAGTAATTGAACCATCGAAAAGTCCTTGGTCTAGCCCTGTATGTTTAGTACGCAAAAAGGATGACAGCTACAGATTTTGCATAGATTTTAGAAAGCTGAACGCTAAAACGAAGAAAGACGCGTATCCCATACCCTATATTTCAGCTATTTTAGACCGTCTCAAGGACACTCGGTATATTAGTTCAATCGACATTAAATCTGCCTTTTGGCAAGTGCCTCTTAGTGAATCTTCCCGAGAATACACTGCTTTTACAGTTCCAGGAAGGAATCTTTATCAATTTCTGCGCATGCCCTTTGGGCTGACTAACGCGCCAGCCACCTGGCAACGTATAGTAGACCGTGTGTTGGGAGTGGACTTAGAAAATCACGTTATGGTATACTTGGATGACATAATCATTATTTCAAACAGCTTTAAAGAACATCTAAGAATTTTAGGACTTGTTTTCGACCGATTAAGAGAAGCTGGTTTAGTGGTATCTGAAGAAAATGTCACTTTTGCAAGCCAGAGTTGAAATATCTTGGTTTTGTTGTGGATGCTAAAGGATTAAGGCCAGATCCTGAAAAAGTTCAAGCTATTCTAAATGTACCTCCTCCTCGAAACATAACAGAGATTCGTCGATTTATTGGAACCGCTTCTTGGTATAGACGATTTGTGCCCAATTTTTCAACAGTGTTGGCACCAATTACACGCCTTACAAAGAAAAATGTAAAGTGGGAATGGACTGATGATTGTCAAAAATCCTTCATTATCATCAAGGAAGCCTTAATCACTGCTCCTGTGCTTACATGTCCAGATTTCACCAAGACTTTTATACTTCAAACCGATGCATCTTCTTACGGTTTAGGCGCAGTTTTAACGCAGAAGTTCGATGATGGCGAGAAAGTTATCTGTTATTTATCCAGATCTCTAACAAAACAAGAAATTAAGCTCACAGTAACAGAAAAAGAGTGTCTTGCTGTAATTTGGAGCGTGGAAAAACTTCGGCATTATTTGGAAGGAGTCCATTTTAAAGTTATTACCGACCATCATTCACTGTTGTGGCTTCATAATCTCAAAGATCCTCAAGGCCGTCTTGCTCGTTGGGCTCTCCGTCTTCAACCTTATGACTTTGAGCTGATTCACAGAAAAGGGAAGGAGCACATCGTTCCAGATTTTCTATCTAGATCCGTTCCTGTTACCGCAGAAAACATAGCCACTATTGATGAACACCAAGAATTATCATCTTTCTCTAATACGACAGATAAGTGGTATACCGGTATGATGAGGAAGCTAGAGGAACATCCAGATAAGTTTCCCTGTTGGCGAGTTGAAAATGGTAACCTGTTCAAGTTTGTTAAGTCCAACAATCCCAGCTTTCCCTGATCATTCAAGCTGCTGGAAATTAATAGTGCCCAAAGATAGGCGTAAGGAAATCTTACATCGATGTCATAATATTCCAGCTGCAGGCCATGTGGGTGTCTTCAAAACATTTTGGAAGGTCTCTGAGCGTTATCACTGGCCCAAGATGAAAGCGGACATTGCCAAATATGTCCGTGTTTGCAAAACATGCGCTCAAAATAAAGTCGAGCAGAAACTTCCCGCTGGATTGATGGGTAATCGCCCTGACATCAAAGAACCATGGCAAAGCCATCAGCCTGGATTTCATAGGACCCTTACCACGATCAAAACAGGGTAATACTCATATCTTGGTAGTCACAGACTATTTCAGTAAATATGTTGTAACATTTCCTTGTCGTTCCGCTACGGCTAAAACACTGGTGAAGAACATAGAAGAGGGCATTTTCTTAGTTTATGGGGCTCCACAATTTTTGACATGTGACAACGGGACTCAGATGAAATCCAAAGAATTTCAAGCCTTGTGTGAGAAATATAAAGTCAAGATATTTTATACAGCTTCATATTATCCTAGAGCCGATCACACCGAACGTGTCAACCGGGTTGTTAAAACCATGTTACGATCTTTTGTCCAACAAAATAACCATAGAACTTGGGAAGATAACCTAGCAGCTATTGGTTGCGCCATTCGTACTTCGCGTCATGAAGTGACAGGATATACACCTTACTTCGTAAATTTCTGGTAGAGAGCATAAACTTTTCGGTAACGATTATTCCGTAGGAATTCTACCGCAGAGACCGAGCGTCAAAATTACGTCCGTGAACGAATTCAAGCTTTCCAACAGATGTTTGATAAGATCCGAACCAAACTAATATCTTCACGTGCGAAAAATCAACATAGGTATAATCTACGTCGTCGTCCTGTAACCTATGTTCCCGGTCAATATGTCTGGCGAAAAACAAAAGCCTATCTGACGCAGTTAACTATTACAGCGCGAAGCTAGCTCCCGAGTTTGTGGGTCCTTTTAAGATCAAAAAAGAAAACCGGTACTTGCACGTACGAGCTTCAAGACGAGTTCGGTAATAGTAAAGGCATTTGGCATGTACAAGACCTTAAACCGGTACACACCGATTCCGGTTCTGATAGTCCATCTAATTGAGTTTAAATGCTACAAAGCAAATCAAATACCTATTACGTTTTTTTTTTTATTTATACTTATTGAATTCGTACTTTACCTTTTTTTTTTATTAAATGGCTTATCTTAATTGGTAGTATTAGCTAACTGGTACTTTCTTTTTTAATTATGTGGGTTAGATTTAATTATTGTTTTTTTTTCTTTATCTGTTGTATGCCCTGGAAGAGGCGGGCGCTAGAATTGTCCTACACTGGGTTGCTAGTTGAGGTAAAAGCCCTCTAAGTGCCGTGGTAGTGTTAGCCATCAGCTTCACTACTTCTGTGTAGCATGCCATGTAGTGTAAGCCTTCAGCTTCACTACTTCTGTTGAATGCCCTGTAGGGTCGGGCGGTAGAATTGTCCTACACTGGGTCACTAGTAGAGGTAAAGTCCTCTAAGTGCCGTAGTGGTGTAAGCCTTCAGCTTCACTACTTCTGTTGATGCCCTGTAGGTGCGGGCGTTTCTGTTAGTCATGTCATCTTCGGCGCGAAACGTGGAAGTCATGACAATAGAAGCTAAGAATTGTACTACACTGGGTCGCTGGTTGAGGTAGGAGTCCTCTAAATGTCGTGGTAGTTTAAGCCTTCTGCTTCGCTACTTCTGTTGCTCAGCGCACCGCTTTTTAAGTTTGTTTATTTTGGGTTTCAGGGGTTAACGTTTTTCTATATAAAAGTATGGCGGTAGAGCATATTTCTGTTTTCTCTGATCAGTAAAATTTTAATTAATCTCTCTTTTATTTGTTTATTAGTACCTTTAAAATTTCGATTTTTGTTTTTTGTTTTTGGAAGTATGATTAGCTAATACGAACCTTGATATTTATATTGTTGCTTATTGATTATTATATTTGATTTGTTTGATTATTACTTTTATCTTACGTTATCTTACCCTATTTGACTTGGACGGTATTTTCCGCCTTATTCCCTAATTGTGACTTATTTTTCCCGAATTTGACTTTCTTATACCTTAACTTAGACTTTTATGGTTAGTGCGTAGTACTTTCAAGTACAACTCTTTTAGAGGATTATTCGCGCTACACCTATGTGCTTTTATTTTGAATTGGGTACGTCGTCATACGTACTAGAATTTGTTTTTTTACCTTACCTTACCTTTTTATTGATTTTCTTTTGTACGTAGTACCTTGAGTACATCTCTTTTCAGAGGATAATGCGTACGTTTGTTTTGAGTCTTACCTTATCTTGAGTACGTCTTCATACGTACTGTGTTTACCTTACCTTATTTTTCGTTTTAGTTTCTTTTATTGGCACCAATCTAAACAAATTGACTTAGTGTCATTTCAGTTTTACTGGATTTCTTTGCGTTTAGAACATAAGCACTTTAGGTTGTATACCTATCAGTTTTATCTGGATTTTATTGCTTAGCCAATTCTCTTTTTTGGTATTTTTGATTTGATTATAGCTTACGAACATTACCTTTTGTTATCTAACTTTTTTTCCCGATTTGACGTTAGTCTAGGTCTTAGTGCACCTTGTGTCACTTACCCAGCACTTACTGGATTTGAGCCTAGAATTTCCCGATTTTGACTTACCTGGATTTTTAAACCGTTTTATCTTAGTGGTAGGGGATAATATCCCGTTTTATTTCTTTTCTCTTATTGGAAGGGCCGGGTGGCGGTAAGGCTGTCGGAGGCCGTTTTCGATGCCCTTTGTGGGAACTTTTGGTCGTTCGAAGGGCAGACCGAATGGAAGGTGCGGCGTCGGGGGTGTTGGCTTTGGCGTAGTGACCCTAATGAGGCACTGCAATAGCTGGGCCACACTACTGCGTTCGTGCTGAGCTCCATACGGCCTAGCAGATTGCGGTCGGTCGACGGAATTACCACCACACGAGCACCCTATGAATTTATTCATATATATTTTTTTTGGGTACTTCCTGGTATCTTTTTTAGCTTGGCGCACGCTATAGTGTGCTCCCTACAGAACGGTGGAACGTAGTGGATTTTTTTTTCTAGTTATTTTTATCTTACCTTTTATTTTATTTTATTTTTCCACCTTTTAAGGGTTATTTCTTTTGCAGATTCTTTGGGGTGTCTTTTGGTGGCGATTCGGTTCACTTTCAAGGATTCAATATGAGGTTAAGGAACGAGGTCCGCCAAGCCTTGATTGGTCGAGACGCAACCTTAACAGAAATTTAAATTAAATCGGTCAATTTTGGAAAATTACGTAATTAAATTTGACAAATTTCAAACCATATTGATTCCTTGGGGGCTGCATCGGTTCTCATCCGGGGACTCCTTGGGTTTTTGCGATTGAAGTGATCCTTAAAATTTCCTTTTGTTATTTTTTTTTACTTCATGTTATTCTTTCAAATATTCTTTTGCTTTTATTTAATTTATTTTGGTTACGCCAAGCCTTGATTGGTCGAGACGCAACCTTAACAGAAATTTAAATTAAATCGGTCAATTTTGGAAAATTACGTAATTAAATTTGACAAATTTCAAACCATATTGATTCCTTGGGGGCTGCATCGGTTCTCATCCGGGGACTCCTTGGGTTTTTGCCATTGAAGTGATCCTTAAAATTTCTTTTGTTATTTTTTACTTCATGTTATTCTTTCAAATATTCTTTTGCTTTTATTGAATTTATTTTGGTTACGTAAATCTTTAAGCCAGCCAGACACATTAAGTGTAGATTGCCTTAATTACGTTGTTATTGTTAGGGCCTTTGTCTTTGAAAAGACTTTTAAACCTCTCTTAGAAGGTGATTTAGCTATTCCCTTGCCTCGTTTAATTTTATTAATTTCTATTTTAGGATATTTTTAAGTTTACGCCTGTTGAACTAATTAGTTTGAATCTTGTGCATTTTATTTCTTATGTACTCGAATAATTTCAGTTATAGGTCACTAACCTTGACCACCTTTATGCAATTGTTTTCCAGTGGTTTACCATGATATATTTTCTTATCAGCCTAAATGTACGCATGATCGTCGCAAAACTTCTTTCTGGAAGTTTTACTCCTTTCGAAGGAGAGGGGAGTTGTAACGGTTCGATTTTGTCATTAGTGATGCATTTTTGTTTTCATCGTAGAGTTTTATATCAAGGATTTTTACCCACCTGTATCATTTTTTATTTTAAATATGAGGTATCTTTACTAGGTTATTTTACTTAGTAAAACCTTTCATCACATATCAGAATCCTATAAACCATTCTTTCCTCCAATCCAATCTCTGGAATAAGAATTTTTAGTGTTACCTTCTCGATGAAATTTAGCTTCTTTTGTGTTCTATCTAAAAATGTAAGATTTTCATGTTTTGTCGAAATGCCACATAGAGTGGTTTTGGGCAGTCATTATGCATAAAAATATAAAGTTAGAAACCTTCTTATGCCTCCAATTATCTGTATTTTTCTAAATTTTTGCATTTTCCGTGCTGTTTTCTTTGTTTACATCAGTTTTTAAAATAGGTTAGTCGATTAGATGTTAATGTCAAAAGTTTGGAAGTTCTTCTTCTTTTTCTTTAAAGGGGTGGCCGTTATATTATTAGCAACGGTTCGAACAGCTTGGGATGAAAGTTGGGCAAATTTCAATCGTTCCTTTTAGGGTTTATTTTTTTTAAGTTGGTACTGAACTTTTTGACTGAGTTAAGCCGGCTGGAGACGAGAAATGTCACTTTTAACTGAACAGCTAAGGGGTCAGAGGTACTTTGGGAATCCGATTTTTTCTTAATCATCCGAAAGGGATTTTTCCCAAAGTCCTCAAAATACTTCTTGTCAAGGCTAGTTTTAGCAGCTGGTGATTTATTTTTGTGCTATTTGGCAAGATATAGCTGTGTAAGCAGGATTTTTTGGACCAACTTAGTGCTGTTCTTTGTAAGGCCGCCCAACATCTTAAGGCCTTTTTTGTTCCTGACCTTTTTTGATCCGGACTTAGAATCCGGACCCTTTGTTGTTCCGGAGTTGTTCTGGACTTCCTTTTTTGATCCGGGCTTAGCATCCGGACCTTTATTTTACCCGGACTTTTTTTATAAGACACATTATCCAACTGTGATTCCTGTGATTATTGTATACTTTTCTTTTTTCTTTTATAATACATTTAATTTTAAGTTGCGCATTGGTTTTATTTACCTAGCTCACCCGAATACCTCTCTTTTTATTAAAATATTTTGATGTTATTATTTAACTTCTTCTTTCTGTGCAATAGTTTGTGATCGCTGAACAAGTTCCTATAACAACTAGGAGACTTCCAGTTTGTAGTCTGTAAAAAACTGGTGGCGCCAATACGGACTCATTATTCCTCATCCTGAGCTGCGGGTAAATTTGCTAGCACTCTGACAACTTGCTTGGCGTGAAATAAACTACTGCACTGATTTAAATTATTGCTTTTTTTACTTTTTTTAAAATCTCTTTCTCTCTTACCTTTAAATTGGTGTGACTCATCATAGTCATATCAATTCTATCATCAACTTTCAAAGAAAGTGCGTCACAAACTAAGTTGGTGTAAACACTAGTGAACTAACAAAAATAAGTCCTAGGTTTGGTCCACGGATCTAATTGGTCCTCGCGGTGTAAACTAGGCTAATGATTGACAAGTTAGTTAGCTCTGTTGGTAGTGACCCTGCATTTTGATCCTGTTTGTTTTGGGTTCAAACTTTGTGTACATGAGACGTTACCTAATGAGGATTTTTCTGGTTTTATTCTGAAACTGATTAAAGTGCACTGCTCATTGCAGATTACGAGTTAATTAAGTAATGACCTATTATTTAAAATGAGTAATTATTACAAAAAAAGTTCATAAAAATATAAAAATTTTAACACTGGGACAAAAAAGTTGATTGACACTATAACAAAATACAATTTATTCTGGTGATGAGTTTTCAAGAAAAAAAACGTGTATAAAATAGTGCCATTTTAATATTTATATTATCTTTTTTTCTAGATGGTTCCAAGGATTTGATTGGAATGGTTTAGTAGAAAGAACATTACCTTCGCCAATACAACAGCCTGTTAGAGGACCATGTGATACTACAAACTTCGACTGCTTTGCCAAAGACAATGATATTCCACCTGATGAATCATCAGATTGGGATATAAATTTCTGATACAGGATTAGATAACTGTTTAGAATAGGACTAACGGTTGTACAGGGTGAATACTTCAAGTAGTAATTTTAGTTTTTACAGGACTAAAAGACCAAAAGAATGTAAAATGATACGATTTAAGTTTTGAGGAAGTTAGAATTAAATTTAGCATAAAGCTAATGGTACAGGAGGGAATTGGGCTTGCATACAGATCAAAGTGAATCCTCTGGGCAACAATTACTAAACAGAACTACCCAGATCAACAAAAAATCTTTTTAAAGCAATTTTAATGTCAGAAATTATGATGAAATGAAAAATGTTACGTGCGTTTTAAACGTAATACCATAAGGTATACGATCCACCAAAAGTACATATATTTTAAAAGGCAAAATCTGTCGTATCCACTTTAATATGCGCAGGATTACAAGAATCTGTCATATTTGTATATATTTATTTAACATTCTAACTTTCTTAAGTATGATACGAGTATATGTGTGATATAATAATTATTAAACAGAAATGTACATAAAAATAAATTTATGAAATTGTATAAATAAATGAATCCTAAAATTAGTTAAATTTAATAGGTACAGAGTATATTGGACATTATTATTAACGTAAAACTGCCTCAGCAGAATTAGGTATTTATTAGGATTCTTAAACCCTTCAGAGATTTAAAAGTAGTACTTTAAACAGGGGCGTTTTTGGACGGGCATTTTGAGGGTTAACCTTCCACCCCAGAGCTTATGTTTGTAAATATAGGTGAAAAATTCACTTTTCGATATCTTCTACAAACATTAAGATAACAATTTAGTAAACATTTCATTATAACCTCCAACAAAACCTATTTCTACTGCTTTTTAAACTACTGTAGGTTTAAGGATTTTCTATTGCCTAGTGGATACCATTGTTCATTTTAATCCCCAACAAAACCTATTTCTACTGCCTTTTAAACTACTGTAGGTTTAAGGATTTTCTATTGCCTAGTGGATACCATTGTTCATTTTTAATCCCCAGACTTGTCCAATTTTTAAGTGCCAAAATACACAATTAATTTTAAAGAAGGTACATTAAATTGTATAATTGATTGGTTTAAATAATTAAACTTTATTACAACTTTATATATATATATATATATATATATATATATATATATATATATATATATATATATATATATATATATATATATATATATATATATTACAAAATATTTTACTCCCTTTAAAACAGTTAATACGAGCATCAATTGTTTTATTTACTGAATGCGATTTCAGTAGGGCATCAACGGCAGGATTTAATATCCTACCGCTGGACAACGAAACTTGTCTAATAAGTTGACGCTGGTTTCCTATGCTATTCACCACGACTCGATACAGCCTCACTGAGGAGTTCCTGTAAGGCAGGCGAAACCGGTCTGGGGAGAGAGTCGTGGTGGATAGCATAGAGAAGCAGGACGTTTTCTTTTAACTGTCTTTAAAGGGAGTAAAATATTTTGTATTATACACCAAGACAGTAGGGAATTTTTTCCTTTTTGCCTAAACATATATATATATATATATATATATATATATATATATATATATATATATATATATATTTGTTTGTTTCTAAAACTTGTATAGATCATATTTTTGTTAGACAAAAGTTAAAATCAAATAAATTAAACGTAAATTCTTATATTTTTAATAATGATATAACTGACCATAGTCCAGTTTTGCTTCTTTTTAGCCACAATAGGGTAATTTCACAACAAAATTTAAATAATCAGAAAACGTTGACTAAATCCAAAGTAAACATAATGGATCTAAAAAAGCTTACATGAGTATGATTGGACCACGGTAATGGAGGAGAGAAATCCTGAAGTAGCAACTAAAATATTTTTAAGTATTTTTCATAAACTTTTAACAAACGCTACAGAAACATACACATTAAATATTAAATCATACAAAAAATAAAAAGCTGGATTACTAATGGTATAATAGTTTCTATCAAAACAAGAGATAAAATGAAAAAAAGTTAAATTCTAACTATAGTACACAACTTGAAAAACAATATAAAGATTATCGTAACCATTTAAACAAAATAATTCGTAAACAAAAAAATAACTATTATAAAACCCAAATTGATAATAACAAAAATAATCTAAAGAAACTTTATGAAATTATTAAGGATGCAACATATGAGAAACGGGATAAATCTGATAACTTTATAAATATTAAAAATAATCTTGGTGAGAACTTTAGCGATCCATTGGAGATGTCTAATTATTGTAATGACTATTTTATAAATATTGGAGTGGAAATGGAAACGGCCATTCCCCCTCCCCAAGTGGAGTGCCAAATGGACCGAGCTATACCTAATTCGATTTTTATTACCCCTGTAACTAAGAATGAACTAATTAAGCACATAGCGTCTCTTAAAAACAACAGTTCACCGGGATATGACGGCATTCATGCTAATATAATTAAGGAAACTCATTTGGAAATTATTATACCTTTGATGCATATTTTTAATTTAATTTTGGAGACCGGAATTGTTCCTCAGGAGTTTAAGATATCAGTAGTTACGCCAATACACAAAGCTGGATCCAAAAATTCGATTAGTAACTATCGACCTATAAGTCTGATAAGCAATTTTGCCAAGCTGCTTGAAAAATGCATAAAAAAAGATTGAACTTTTTCTTTAAAAATAATAGTGTTCTATGCCTAAATCAGTTTGGCTTTAGTGATGAGGGACTCAGTACATCTGACGCTATGCACAAGCTGGTAACAGAAGTTGTTAATAACCTAAATGTCAATAAAAAATGTATAACTGTTTTTTTAGACCTTGCGAAAGCGTTCGATACGGTACCTCATAACAAGCTTCTTGACATACTACATAACTATGGCATTAGAGGAACAGCTTTTAAACTATTAAAAAGTTATCTGAGTGATCGGTATCAAATGGTGAAACTTAATGCTGTCTTGAGTCATAAACAAAAAATAAAAATTGGTATTCCTCAGGGAACCGTTTTGGGACCGTTACTGTTTATT
This sequence comes from Listronotus bonariensis, assembly GCA_014170235.1. Taxonomy (NCBI): domain Eukaryota; kingdom Metazoa; phylum Arthropoda; class Insecta; order Coleoptera; family Curculionidae; genus Listronotus; species Listronotus bonariensis. The sequence goes on along the minus strand of JACEGR010004620.1, from coordinate 55,585 downwards.
ACCTATATAAATTCATTACTAAAATTGACAATACCTGGGTTAACAATTTCTTATGCCGATGATACAGCATTGGTTTTTGCGGGTGATACATGGGATTGCGTTAGGCACCATACAATAGAAGGAATAAGAATAGTAAAAAACTGGCTTCAGACTTATAAATTAACCTTAAACTTGGCGAAAACTAATTATATTGCATTTTCACTTACTAGAGCAAATAGACCTCCTTTTAATGAAATTGTAGTTGATAATTATAGCATTCTGGAAACACCACATACAAAGTACCTTGGGATCATGATTGACCAGTTTCTTAAGTGGCAGCCACATATTGATTATGTCTCGAATAAATTACGGAAATTAATTCATAAGTTCTATCTTTTAAGGGAAATATTAAATAGAAAAACATTGATTACCATTTATAAGTCATTGGTAGAGTCAATTATTAGATATGGAATACTTGTATGGGGTGGTCTATATAATAGTAGCTTATATAAATTAAATATTGTACAGAAATATATTTTAAGGATTATTTATAATAAAAATAGATTATATCATTCTAGAATGTTATTCTCTTTGGACATTGGTAATATTAGAACAATATATATGTTGACCGTCTGTTCCTTTATGCACAAACATGAAGGATTACAGATTGTTATAAATCATAAATATGCTACACGGGCTAATGATAACAGAGAAATACAACTTCCTGTTAGTCACAACAACTTAAATATTAAATATATAAATTATATTGGTCCTAAAGTTTTTAATATGTTGCCCTATGTTGTCAGGACTGTGGAAAATAAGCAAAAATTTAAAATATTATGCAAACGATACATTTATGACAATTGGCAACAATTTGAAAGGTTGTTTGTTTGATGTAAAATTATAAAGTGTACAAAGTGTATTGTAGTTTTCTGGATCTTTAAGTTATATTATATTTTATTTCATTTTGAGATATATATCTAGGTTTATTATGTGGGTCATGCACATACAGATGTTTTTACATCTAGGTGCATATTAATATTTTTGTTTGAGTTGTATATTGCAGTGTATTGTTTAATTATGTATGTAAAGATTGTTAATTGGTTAAATGTTTTAAATAAATATATATATATATATATATATATTAATAACATAAAAATTAACATAATAAAAACTAAGTATTTAAAGCAAAATAAATCAGTCTTCCAATGTTATTAGGAATTTTATGTTTGAAACATCCTATAGAAGTTTATAACTACCAAAGTGCCTTTTTATAACACTTTTTTGTAAAAAGAAAAGGCCTATGTTAACGCCATGTCAAAATAATTATTTTAAAAAGTATTATTAGGTTGTTTATTATATATATTTTTTAAATTTTAGAACATATAATTTGTATCAGTCGAATTTTATTCAACATATTTAAATGAGGTTACTGGTGAAAAAACAAAAAGAAAACACAAGTATTTATTAAAGTGAAAGTAGTTTTTTACAGTTACACCCTGTATATTATTATATTATACATTAAAAATGTATAACACACATACATTTTATTTATTATTGCTGGTTTTTAAGTTATCAACAGCATGTTGATATACTTATTAACGGTTAAAGTAAAAAAGAAAATAATATATTGGTGGTAACTATTTTTAAATAAATCTGTTAGGGTATGTGTGACAAATATTATGGTAACATAAAAGTAATTATCTTCAATTGTAAGAACTACTTATAGGTAGGTCAGCAATTTACCTTATTTTACATACATATTTACTTACTTAACCTAAAAACTGTCATAATTGACATATTGCTGTTTTAGGGTTTTAGGGCAAGTAAATAAAAATGTGTCTAGAATAAATTATGGAATACCTATTAATAGTTCTTACAATGAAAGGTCATTAAATTTATGTTATAATATTATTTCCCCCTCGGAAACGAACAGAAATAATTAAAAATATTTAGAACTAAATTATTATTTTCTCTCTTTACTTTTAACCATTAATGAATATATTAAGATGCTGTTTATATCTAAAAAAAAGCAATAACTGACGTATAGCTTGTTGTCCATCTTTGATGTAGAATTTAATAAACAAAATTTGTTAAAATATACAGGGTTTTCCATTAAACAACAACTACTTGACAATGAAAATTCGGTTTTTAAGACACCTTGTACATTAACTAATACTGTCATGAAAATAAGTGTATTTAAATAAACATTTTTTATCTTAAGTTAATTTTTGTATCTTCTACAGGTGCAAAGATATTTCGTGTTTAGAGTTGGGGCCCCCTATATATTAAATTATAATATGTAAGAATATTTAACAGAATAACATTGTTATTTAATTAATACCAAATTATTTTAAGAAATACTGTTTTAATAAAATATTGCCTATAATTCCAAGAGTTTTATAACGTCAGGACTTTATTAAATAATAAAAACATTTTTAGAAAAACGTGTGTTATTTATAATTTATATTTTACTTCGTTGTGAAAAAACTATCAGCACCTTTATTGAGCCCCATCTGTTTAGGAGTCCAAAATGTGAAATTTGAGGTTTGTAAAACAGATCCGAATTGGTCATAAATGGTCACTAAGTGTGACGAATTGGTCATCCATACACCAACTTTTACAGCGAGTTTAAAATATCAAGGTCATCTAAAACATTTGAATTCCTCAAATTAATCATACATAGCTCAATCAAAAAGGGTGCAATTGTTCACAAAATGGTTAACATTGGTCAGAATGATTAATTAATGGGTCAGCAAGATTAAAGGAGCTGAGGTCATTTAACAACGCGAAAATTTTGTGCGGGACCCAAAATTTGAAATTTTAGATTAAAATAACAAACTCTGAATTTCTGAAATCTAGTAACAATTAGAAAATTGGTGATAGGTATTTAATATTTGGTCTGGAATATATATAAAGACTTTAAAATTTCTAGGTCACAAATTCCCATATAACATTTTTTGCCGGCGTTGTACATTTAATTTACTGGCATTGCCAACACTCTTTAATGGCAAGGCATTGGCAAAAAGGTATCAAAAAGACGCGAAAGTGCGCAATTGACCGTTATTAGGCCACGTGTTGCAGATAATGTGATGGCATCCGTCATTAATAATTTATGATGAAAAAATGCGTTTAGGATGATGGCATCCATCATTAATAAGATATTGGCAAAAAAATGCGTTTAGGATAATGGCATTTATCATTAAATAAGTATTGCAAGTTTTATAAGTTGAATGTACCAAAAGTTAAAAAACATATTTAGAATTTTGTAATCGAAAAAAATGAGAAAAAAGGCAGGAAAACTTTATCAATAAAAAAATACATAATATAAATTTTTATACCGTTACAATAAACCAAAAAAATAAAATAAAAAGTATGTAATAAAATTAAAAAAAGATAGTAAATCAAAAGAAAACACTTTAAAATAGTAAGTATTTAAGGGGTACTTACACTCAATTTTTAGATCCAAAACATAGGGAGAAATATTTTAAATTTAATAAATAAATTTAAATGTCAAAAAACAACTATTAAATATATATTTTTTTTTTAACACGTCCTTAAAACTTTTAATAAGGCAACTCCCTGATTTCATATAATTTTTTAGGTAACTACAAATTTAAAAGGTTTTAAAGAAAATGTTTACAGCTCCGAACAGTCTACTTGAATAATCCGCCTTCTTGACTAGCCATCACCAATTAATTACACAACACACACTAATTAGTTAATGAATACACTTAATTATGTCTCCTAAAAACTCTTTTCAAACTGTCAAATCAATCAAATCTTGTATTTCGGCTAAGCGGGAATTTATCACCTTCGGTCGAAATCGTCGAAATTAACCTAGCTAATTTTACCATCATTTTATTTTTATTCTCTCAAAAATACATAATAAACATTTTGTTTGACTTAATTTTTATTTGCATGATTTGTATCAATAAAATGTTATGAAAAGGCCATTTCCTTTAAAATATGTAAAAAAACATAAAAATAATGTTGTTTAGCTGCCATTATAAATAAAACAGATCAAAAAAATTGCTCGAATGTTAGTTAAATACCAATGTTAATAATATGGTTTGAAAAGTATAAATATGCGTTGAAGGTTTGCCTTCAAAAATCCAATATTTATTTGCCTGCAACAAAAGGCATGCTTTATTTTATCAGGATTGGTATGCCGCCATTTTTGTATGCTTGCCGGCAATCCGCCTGAATGTAAAATTTATTGGAAATTGATGTGTGTTTATTTAGGGTTAACTTTTTAATGCGTATTAGATGTTGGCATAATATTGCCACCAATTGCCAATGCTTTACTATCAATGCCAATATGAAAAATGTATATTGCCGGCAAATTGTGTTTGCTGGGTTGCTACATAAATATATTCGGAGGTCGCTTTGTGCTGTAACAAATGGCCACGACTTGGTCACGATTGGTCATTAGGTCGCAATAATTGGTCAGCAGTAAAAGCAGAATTAAGAGAAGTTATTTCAGATTTATTAACTGCTTCATTAAAATATTTAGCACCTTAATACTGAAGTTAGGAGCTAAATAACGCGAATATCTAAAAACGGTTTGCTCAGACCGATTCTCACTAAGTATAACCTTTTTGTGTAGAAAGCATGAGAAGTTTATTATGTTAGTTAAATGATACATGCGGAAAAGCATAAAAAAAAATGCAAAGTTTTAAGTAGTGTAGATAGCATTCTTCAATCAGCACGTAAAAATTAACATCAAATATGAATAGTTCATGTTAAGCAGCGTCCAGACTTGCAACAATTCGCCGAACATCAGTCCAAACTAATCAACCTGTTTGCGCGCTCTTTTGACGCCAAAAAACCGACAAGCTCTGAATTAACAGCAAATCATTCACCAAGCCCTTAAAACGACGTGAATTCCGATTCCGTCCACGTCCACGTCCGCGCTATATGGCGGGGTATGCGGCGTGGAGAGGCACGGCAAATTGTTGCAAGTCTGGACGCGGCTTTAGAAAATCAGTAGATACCAAGTTTTAATACAATATTCAAAATGTAATTTTTGAAATTGACACCCTGTATCTCAGTTAATATCAACTTTTATACTGAGGTAAGTTTAGTTAAATCACAATATTTTAACTTAACAATTATCTAGCTGAATTTTGGTTCGTTACTTAGAGACTACCCTGAATTTCTTATATTTACTCAACTTTCTCACTGGTTCAAGTTGATACTTTAAGTTATTTTTTGATACGGCATTGTATTTCCACAAACCCACGTAAAATAATTTGCTGGTAAGTTTAGTCAAGGTATTTTAAATTGATAACTTTCTATATAACTGATAAAATGTCACGTAAACGACATTTTGTATTTTTAAACAGTTCGTATTTTTGTGCTATGGGAGTTATATGGTTACTTCTTACCATAAAAATTATACATATGCATGTAAGTTAAGTTATTTGAACATATATTTTGAATTTTTACGTTTAGTGCCGGTCTTCTATCACCCCGTGCATAAAATGAAATTGGTGCCCCCTGCAGGCATTCCTAGGGTGACTTGCGCCGCCCCTAAAAGAAAATGTAAATAGAGGTATAACAGTTTTTGAAGAGCAACCAATTTTAATACATTACTAAGTCATTTCTTCAAAAAAGGTCACCTCTAAAATTCCACTGTTTTCAACTTTAAAAACTTTATATCCTATATGCCGCCCTCTAATTTTTGTCGCCCTGTGCGAGTGCACCAGCTGCCTGTATTGGGTTGAGAGTTTTCCTACTCTAGTACAGATAATGAGGAGCCAGTTACTTTTGTCCATAATGCATAATTTGGCAAGAGTTATTTTTTCCACAGATAGCTGCAGAATGACGTAATAAACCTAAAAACACAAAATACTTACAAATAAGGCGAAAGTGTATGTGTATAGAAGGAACAGTTTAAAAATGTAAATTCGGTGCTCTTTGATTAGAAAAAAAATCACAAAAAGTTTAAATCAAATAAATCCGCATGCTTGTCTTCGCGGCCGCCTTTGCTATATTTCTTTTATGATATGCCGGTTGATGCTGGTGGTCATCGCACTATGGGATAGAAATTAATTTTTTGGTCGAAATTCTGAAAGTTACCAATCTAACTTAAAATGAGGTGCCTTTTACTGGAAAAATATTATAAATTATTACAAATGCTTTTGGAAACCTAAAACTTATTATATGTTATTATAAATTTACACCCCCTTAACATTATTATTTTTTATTGTACAAAATAAACTAAAATGTCAGCTTGTTTGGTTAATTCGGTAGTATTCTAATCAGTAATCCGATGATTATTATCTCATATGATATACAGGGTACGACAATAGGTATGATTTTTTTAAATGGAATACCCTAAATATTATCACCACCAAAAAAATCTTTTGATGTGTCTATCTCAATTAATTTCGGAAATATGACCATCCAAATCTAAAAAATAAATTTAAATTATTCTTAGAAGTGTAATAGATACATCTTCCCAACTTTTTTATTTTTTAACGTATAAAATAAATAAAAAACACTGTTTTGTTGGGTAGATTCTGTAGAATCCATATCTTTCATCAGAATGCTTTTATCTTTTATGATATACAGTGTACAGTGTTGTATCTGTCCTTACACTCAGAAGTAGCAAAAAGTAGAAAGGCAATTGTAAGTACAAAAACTGATAAAGAAAAAGGTAAAAAAATCTTTGACAAAAGTAGCGAGACTTCGCGAGACTGCATCAGAAACACAACAATAGCTCTTATTATTTAAACTCTTTTACTTTTTTTAGTAAACAAGGGTAATAATAAACTAAGTAGATTAAATAATGTTGTATATTTATGTTTACTTAAAATACATTTTCAAGTTTCTTATTACCCCAATAGAAGTCGTCATATCCTTTTATAATTTTGCGTACATGTAGTTTGGAGTATCTACTTTGAAATACAAGCATGAGCCATTAAATTTCCAAAGTTGCTTTTTGGCCAAAATAATGGATTTCTATCCCATAGTGTATCGGCGCGTCGCTGTAAAGGATAGCGGCGCCTTTGTATAAAATAGTCCGATTGCAGGCGGCCTTTTTTATGTTTTTGTATTATTTTCAAAGGGTACCAAATTTGCGCTTTTAAAATGTTCTTACTATATGTATGTATCTCCGTAACCGTGTACTTGAAGCCACAATTATAAGGATCTTAAGTATAAATAAATATATTTTCTATCTTTTTTGAGGAATATTTTTTTTTGTTTTACCCACCGTTACGTAATACTGTTTGTTCATTAACTTTTTACCTTTCAAATTTTATGATGTTATACTATGGCAAGGGATGCCAACTTTGGATGTAACAGCATCTACGTATTATTTTCGGTTTAACCGGGAAACGCCCTTTATGTTTTTTAAAATTTAAATTCTTACTTTAGTCATTCCTGACATAAAACATTTAGTATACCCAAAATCTATCTTCTTTTATTTTCAGAGAAAACGGCGTTTTCAAAGGGCCACACAATAAACAGTTTTATGAACATTATGCCATCGCTGAACCTTTTCAAACGCAGTTTTCTCTAAAACTTAAAAAGATGGGATAAGATAGGATATGGGTCTATTTTACGTTTTATATTAGGAATGAATTGTAGAATTCAAATTAATATATAAAATATATAAAATATATATATATATATATATATATATATATATATATATATATATATATATTGTTGATTTCATGGGAGTATGTAGTCCTTTTAATAAAACCATATATCAAATTTTTGCATAAATGCAATTTCTATTGACGTTTCAGCTGGCGTCCCAGGCCTTAATCAAAATAAAATGGTCAAAACACCTAAAACATAGTACAAAACAATTCTACACTTCAAATTAGATTAAAACAAATTAAAACAAAATCCATTAAATCGTAATGTAAACACAATATCCATTAAATCGTACTGTAAAATGTAAGTAAATGTAAATGTAGTGTAAATGTAATGTAAGTGTATGTATACCACCATTGATAAAAGGATGGTGTTTTTGTTTTTTGTTATTTTAATTTGTTTTAATGTAATTTGACGTGTAAGAATTGTTTTGTACTATGTTTAAGTGTTTTGACCATTTTATTTTGATAAAGGCTTGGGATGCTAGCCGAAACGTCAATAGAAATTGCATTTGTGCAAAAAAAATTTAGATGGTTTTACACTACATACTCCATGAAATCTACAAAAATATACGTTTTATAGTTTAAGTAAAAATATTATCTAAAAAGTATATATATTTTATATATATATATATATATATATATATATATATATATATATATATATATATAATTATTTATGTATTTTTCTTGGGTATAGGTTTTTAATTAAAACTACTTCATTATATAGCTAACATCTGACGTTTCGCCCAGCGTAGTGAGCTTTTTCAAAAATATATATTGCGTTCAGGCAACAACCTACATACATAAGCATGAGTCCAATTTAAAACATGAGTTTGACTTTGCAAACACCAGCATACTTACCCAGGACCAAAACTATCAGAAACTTTTAGTTAAAGAAATGATTTATATAAAGAAAGAACAGCAAGCTGTCAATGACAAACAAGATCTGAGAAAACTAAGACAAATCTACCACAATCTAATTTATTAAAAACAGCTTTTATCCAGGTTAAAACCACGACAAACTGTATAATATTTCAACAAAATTTTTCTATCTGTATAATAATATAGTAAATAAATTCAACCAAAGTAAAGCAGAAAAACAATTTCTTTTAATGATAAAAAGATAACTTAAAAATAAAAACCTTCTTGCTTCCTTAAATAAAAAAGAATTCCTACAACAGACTTTTATTTTTATTAAATCAAAATAAGATGTGAGCCTATAACAATCTTTTTCGAGGTGCGTTTCTGTAAAATTAGTGTTATGTAATTTTTTTTTTTGTTTTTTTTTAATGTGTTGTTATGTATTATTTTAATTTGTGATAAAAAAATAGTAATTTTTGTAATTGTTTGTAGGTTGTTGCCTGAACTCAATATATATTTTTGAAAAAGCTCACTACGCTGGGCGAAACGTCAGATGTTAGCTATGTAATGAAGTAGTTTTAATTAAAAACCTATACCCAAGAAAAATAAATAATTATATATATATATATATATATATATATATATATATATATATATATATATATAGGGTGTTTCATTGAAATTATTATAATTAGAAGTTTAAATTTGACAGCACTTCCGGTTAAAGATGAAGTAGTATTGTAATGGCCTCAGAAGGTAGTAGGTCTTAAATGAACAAATTTAAGCTTTTCAATTTTTGTGATGTGCGATCGTTTGGATATTTACAAACGCCATTTTCTCTAAAACCAAAAAGATAGGTTATGGATATTTGAGAGGTTTTATATCAGAAATTACTTGTAGAATTCAAATCTTAAAAAATAAACAGGGTGTTCCATTTAAAATAATAAAGTTAATAACACTTTTGTTTTAACCAGAAGCAATTCATAGGTGATATTATTTCTAAAACTGGCATCCGATGATAAAATATAAGGTTTCCAAATTTAAAAGTATACTTTGTCACTGAAGGAAATAAAATGCTAGTAATGGTATTTTCGTTGTTACCCAGTATATTTATAAAGCATGTTTGGACACCCTTTACCAAAATACGTAAGTAAGCGAAAATGATTGATTTTATGTTTCCCGTCTATACAAGTATGATATAAACACTTTTAGAGCTATTGATCCAAAAATAAACACAATAAACCTCTTTTCTAGCAGGTATTTGCACAAGTAGCTTATCCGGGAAACTTAGTTTCAGCATAATAATAAATCAGAGGGTTACCTATTATAAAGAATAATAGCTACTTCGATTTTTTTTTGTTGTTTATATCGCTATATTGTATTGTAATGATAAATAGCCTTTTAAGGTCATTAAGAGAGCTTTTATTTTTATAACTCTAGTGAGTATTATAGGAAAATCTACTTAGATAGGTTGGCAACCTTAACTTTGTTTAAATTTTCTTTGCAGAAAACCAAATTAACGTATAGTCTTTACTACTAACAAAAAGCACCACCAAGTGGTGCAGATATCACTTTTACAATTCATTTTTTTATTGTAGGTAATACAAGGTGTTGATTTGTTTTTTGCAGAAATCGTTATATTTTTAAAGTTGTTTTTTAATTATATCTTCATCATTCGGTTGTGAAATTTCGTTACAAAAAATAAAATAGCCAATACTCCGAAATAGGGACACTTTGTTATTTTAAATGCAACACCATGTTTACTTTTATACAGCGTGTCCGCCTAAGTTCTCTATAGGTAAATGGAAAACTTTATTATTAATAATTTTACGAAAAAAAGTTACTCCTTATAAAAAGTTCTGCATAGTCTAAAACCTAAAAAGCAATCTTTAGAATTTTATTTTTTTAGTAGTATATAAGGTATCTTAAAAAATGTGAATTTTGTTTAAGAGGAAAGTTTATTATTTTTAAAAATATAAAAATTTATTATTAAGAAAAAATGTTTAAAAAATAAAAATAACTTTTAAATATACAAACTTATTTATTTGCAAAAAAAGATTTTTTTTCATTTTTAATGATAAAACGATGAAAATTTATATTTGTACATTGGTAAATACTTATTTTAATTTGTAATATCAAAAGAAAGCTTAAAAACCGTCAAAACAGCGAAAAGTCACAGAAACGCTCGTTATCACATAAAAAATTAAAGAAAAACTTTTTCTTGTAAATGAACGAATTTGCATATTAGAGAGTTATTTTCCACCTGAGAAAAATTAATATTTTTTCGATACCTCTTATACCAAATAAAAAATTAATATCCAATAATTGCTTTTTAGGTTTTACACCAAGCAGAACTTTTTATAACACTTTGGTGGTAAAATTAATAACAAAAAAGTTTTCCATATGTAGAGAACTTAGACGGACACATTGTTTATTTAAAAATTAAATATTTTTCCTTTAAAAAAGTACAAACATAAGCTATGGTTTTCTTTAATAAAGGAATTATTAATCTCTAAAAATTTACTGCCTTGCAATTAATTTACTACATACACGATAACAGCAAAAATAAACGCAAGGAAGCTGTAGGTTATTGACAATAAAAACAATAGTTTAAAAAAGTAATCCAGTCTTACTGCAACTATTCAGAGTCCCTAAATAATTATTAATAAATTTATAAAGTAATAGATATAAAAGAGGAAAAAATATTGTAACAAATTCAAAAGGAACATTAAAAAGTGTCCATTTTTAGAAAGATTACAAACATTATCTATATATTTTCCAAGACATATAGTCCGGGAGGTAGCAATGTCGGAAAAACAAGGATGTTAGGTTGGCTAATTTTTTGATATGTTGTTCTTCCTCCTCTTTCGGGTAGATCCTCGCCTGTCTGGCTGGCGGTAGCGGTTCTGTTGGCGCCTTGACATTTAGAGCTATTACTGATATGTTAAAAAATGCAGACCTTGGTCATACATTTTCGTTCCATGTTGCATCAAAATATATCAAACGGTTCAGCAGTTAGAAGGTGGACGAATGTATAATTACAATGATAAAAGTGTGATATGTTTGGTAAACCTATCTAAAGGCAAAAAATTAAAAACTAGATTTCTTAAAATGTTTTAAAAACCTTGGAATATTAACTGTACAGATAGGATATATATACCGCCAGCCAGGCAGCCCAGGGTCTCTCCAGAAGAGGAAGGAGAGCAACATATCAAAAAATCAGCATTGCTACCTTCTATACTAATATAACACATTTTATGGGATAAAATAATATTGACCTGGTTTAATAGAAGGTATATCCCTTATAGTTTTCACTTTTTATATGATTATTCCAATGTAATACACAGTATTCAGGGTAAGCGGTTTAAAAACTGTAGATAAGTTTACTATTTTCAAGAAGTGAAATAATTATAATTAATTAAAATTATAATTAAATTAAAAAAGGGTAATAGCAAAAAAAAACCATCTGACATATATACCTAGTTTATTCTGTGTTTACAGTTAATATAAATACAGTTTTGGGTTTCCACATAATATAATTACATCTATTAATACATACATATAAAATGACATAATATTTAAAAATAGCCACAGACTTTCACCAGGCTAATTATTTAATTTTAAGGGTGGGTTTCGTGTGCCTGTCTAACCCGCTCCCTGACCACTTGTAATTAAGTTTTATCTTTTTTCCACACTGAATAACGTATCACGCCAAGGCCAGCAACACGACCTAATTTTAGTTTTTTTTATAATATCTCGTAGGCTTGCGTAGTACTTAAGTCACCTATGAAATGTGGATAATATATAAATCTTAAAAAAGTCACTTGACTTTTTGATATGAAAAATCATCGATAATATGTGCATTTCAACCAATGAGCATAGAGAAAGGAAACGGTTGTCATACGTCAAAACATTGTAAAATCGCACACACACCTGCGACTTGTGATTCGTTGGGCTATCAATTAGGCCTGTTAAATATTCATTTTATCTTTGTTTAAGATCACGAGGTATTTAGAGGTAAAAAATATTTATTACGCACTTCCAATGTAATAATTTTGTGTATGGTTTATTATTGTCAGGTTAATATTTTACGAACTTTAACCAGTCCGGCTGTGCATTGCACGGATTTCTTTAAATTTTCTTTGTGCGCATGACGTGAAACACCGAAACGCGCGGATTATATATTGATTCTCTATCCTTTTCTATTTCCTTTGATTTTAACCGAAATGTATTTAAAAAATAAAAAATTCATGGTATTTTTTTTAATTTAATCTTGGAGAAAAATCCTGTTTTCAAAGTTTTTATAAATCTTGTATACAAAGTTAACATTTATTTTTGGTTAATCATTTACAAGCAAGAAATTTGTAAAAAATTAAAAATTCAATTTTGTATCCATTTGCTCTTTTGTAAACCCTATCCATAGACAGTCTGTATTTTTAATAAGTCCACGTAAGCCCGGCTAATATTTTTTTATGATATTTAGGGGGGTCTGGAAAGCCCCGCTCACTTAAGAAAATTTAAATATTTTGAAAGGCCAGTAACATAAAGGTCTCTATTTAAAACGGCGTTGGTTGCTCAAATCTAATGTTTATATTAGAATTTACTTGATTTTTGGATAAGTTAACGTTTTAAGTAACAAAACTTTACGTTTTTAAGAACCTGTCAATGGGCGCAGGTGTCCAATAGGTTGGGTAACGCCGCCAACCTATGGTAGACAAGGTCAAGACCAATTTAGATATTTTTATTATAAAATAAAATATTTTAAACGAATTAAACCATAAAACTTGTTATCTGATATTGATTATAAGTAGAGATAGGAATTTATGAAAAATGCATTTTTTTGCATATCTGGCATTTTTGCATAAATTTCATATTTTTACAAGAAATTGCATATATCGGCATATTTTTATAAAAAAAACATGAATAATGCCAAAATTGTCTGAATGTGTCGACCTTTTCTTAGAATTTTTCGTTCAAATTCCCCGAGTAATAAAACCTTTTCTGTTGGATCATTTTGGGCGTACCTGCTATTGTAATTATAAACACTTTTGGAGGGACGGGTTTTCCGAAATCAAAAAGGGCGCAATTCTCGGTAAAACTGTTAGGAATAAGTAGAGCTCTATCAATCTCTGAAATTTACAATACTGTCATTTGTGGTTTTCGTGTCTAACGGTGTAAACGTGTGTGTTGAGGCTAATTTTAAAAGCGTATTTACAGTGTAATTTTATTACGTAACCCGTGACTTCGTAACTTTGTTTACATCGCGATGTCCAACCTAAGTGTTTGGATTCAGCCATATCCTGAATTAACGCTGGATGGAGGAAAAGTATTTTGTCGAGCTTGCTCTAAAATGGTAAGTTATAGAAGTACCTACATATTTTTTCATTCTAAAACAAGTGTACGCCATTGTCAACGCATTTTTCGGTAAAAAAAAACGTGTGAGTAAGCTGTGGCTTTTTGTTTCAGATTTCTTCTGATAGAAAATTTTTAATCCAACAGCATGCAAAGACACCTTCTCACCTTAAAAAATGTGAAAAAACTCTTAAAGGACCCAATTCAAAAGGGCAATTGACTATGGCGCAGTGCTTAGGGACTGAAAAACCCCGCAGCAACTTTTTAACCAGGAACTTTGCGATGCCTTGTTATCTACGGGAATTCCAATTTCAAAAGTGAACAATGTCACTTTTAGTTCATTCTTGCAGAAATATTGTAAATTTAACATTCCCGATGAAAGTACCTTAAGAAAAAAATATGTCGAGATTTGCTACGATGAGACCATAAGAAAAATTCGAAAAATCGTTGCCGATAACTCGATTTATTTTATAGTTGACGAAAGTACTGAATCACGGGGGCGCTATATGGCGCATTTAATGATAGGGGTGTTACACGAAGATGTAAAAAATAAATGTTACCTAATTGCGTCAAAGCAATTGGAGAAAACCAACAATTTAACCATAACACGTTTTGTTCAAGATGAGTTGTCCCGTTTTTCTACCAGAAAGTATACCATGCGATAAAGTTTTATTAATGTTAAGCGACAATGCAAGCTATATGGTAAAGGCAGCACAGAACTTAAAGATATTCTACAGCAATTTAATTCATGTAACATGTCTAGCTCATGGCCTTAACCTTGTCGCGGAAGAAATGAGACGAAATTTTCCACATGTTAATGAATTCATAAATAATGTCAAAAAGTTTTTATAAAATCGCCATTACGAATTCAATTTTACAAAGAACGTCTGTGTAATATTCCACTGCCCCCTTTACCTGTTGTCACGAGATGGGGCACTTGGTTAGAAGCAGCATTTTTTTATGCGGAGCATTTTGAAGGAATAAAAAGTTTAATTACAGAACTAACTGATTCCACTTCGACATCAGCTGCTCTGGAGGAATGTAAACGGCTTGTTCAATTACCTAATTTACCTCAAAATCTAGCATACATAAGCTTAAGTTTTAAATTTATTGTTGAGGACATAAAAAAACTTGAAACACAAAATTTGACACTTTGTGAATCAGTCGATTTGATTAATCATGTAAAGGAATCTTTTCGTATGGTTAAAGGACACGTAGGCATATCTATAGGAAATAAATTGCAATATGTTTTAAACAAAAACTCAGGATTTTCTATTTTGGAAAAAGTTGCGAAAGTTCATCAAGGTGATCCTGTACCAGATCTTGAACTATCGCCTTCCAACATAAACAAGTTTAAAAATGCACCCATAACTTCTGTTGATGTTGAAAGAAGTTTTTCCATTTATAAACATTTATTTACAGATAGAAAGCATATTATTTTAATTGAAAATTTTGAAAAACAAATTATTGTCAATTGCTTTAATAACGCTAGTTTGTGAAATTGCCTATTTAATTTATAAGATAAGGATGTATGGTTACTGTATTTCTTAAAATATTGTTATTTTTATTATGTAAAATAAATAAATGTCAAATTTGTATTTAAATCTTAATGCAGTTTTAATGTACATATATATAAAAATACAACTTTTTAAATACTAGCAGGAGGCAATTTAGAATATTATTATTATATATGAATTGTTTTCTAAATACAAAATTTATGATTAAGACGATAATTAATGTCTGCATATTTGCATATATTACGCATATTTTTAAACATTCTTGCATATTTGCGCCAATGTTGTGCATATATATGCGCATATTTGCTCTCTTTTCCGTTGCATATATTCCGGTCTTTAATTATAAGACCCAGATATTCAGATTCTACTAAAAATTTATGGACATAAAACTAAAAGGTTAAACCTATAGCACAAAAAAATATAATATTTATATTTTACAAAAAATATTATGGATAAGTTACATTTTTGTTATTACTAAGAAAATTTTAAATATCTACACAGCTAAAGCACAAAAATATGGTT
The DNA here is from genome assembly GCA_014170235.1 of Listronotus bonariensis. NCBI lineage: Eukaryota > Metazoa > Arthropoda > Insecta > Coleoptera > Curculionidae > Listronotus > Listronotus bonariensis. Next base: position 39,738 of record JACEGR010004620.1, on the reverse strand, counting down.
TGGTGCCACCTTGGCTAGAGCAATTTTCTCCGGGCAGTCATAGCCGATAAAAACATTTTTTCTTTAAAATTGCAGTTTTCTTTTAAAATCTTACAAAACATAATTTTACACATTTTATTAATGCATAATAAAACACAATTAACTGCATTCTGATATATGAATGAAAAAAATTAGGACTTATGCATTGTATTAACGTTTAAATTTTTAAAGAAGAAAAATTCGTCAACCTCCATCCAAAACTTTTTGGCGACTGAAGGAGGTTGCCTTTAGAATTTATACCAGTGGACGACGTTATTCGTTTGGTGGTGCTTCCCGGACCTTCCCTTTTACCTCCAAAATTAAATGAACAATAAACCTTGTTTTTGTAACATAATTATGTGCGACATTTCATACTACTTACAAAAGAGGAGTCGACCAGCGTTGTCTGGAAAGTTTGAATGCTGAGCGAAACTTATTTATTATTTATTTTTTTGAAAGTTTGCCCCTTTTCTTTTTAAAATTTACTATGTTAAAGAGTTGGCCTTAGAAAGTCATAAAATTAAACATATGTAGATACCTTAGGCAAATCATAAGTTCATCATATTTTAATTATTTTTCTAAATAAATGTATTTTTTTATTACATACAAAATGCTGGTTTGTCTGTATTTAAAATGTGATTTATAAAAAATGATCGATCTAAATAAAGTATAATTTTTTGTAGAAAAGAAAAATTAATAAATCAAGGGATGAAAGCAAAATGTCAAATTTGTCAACTCTGTCAAAAATACATTTATGAAATTTAAAAAATCGTCTCACCCTGTATAATATCGGCTTACTAAACAGCCGTTTACCTAAGCATTAGGTCTGGTTACTGAGGTTATTTTGTTTCCCAAATATCATTGGTACTGTTACAACAGTTCAAAAATAATAATTGAAAATTTTTTTATTACAATTTTGTAGGTAAATAACTACCTAAAGAAGTGCGATAGAACTTAAAATACTAACATTATTTTGACCCACTCTATCACCACTATTATTTATGACCATACCTTTCCGGACACCCTGTTTATTTATTAGCAAGTACCACTAAAACTTTAACATAACTTATTACATAAACTTTAAATATTGTTTCTTGTTTGATTATTTTTTTTATACAACAACTTTACAAGTGTTAATATTGTTAGAGGAAAGTGACCAAATATGGAATACTATTTTGTGAATACTATGATTAAAAAACTTTTGAAGGTATTATTAACAATTATATATTTGTCCTTTGTTTTGTTGTTTAGTTACATTGATTAATTTTTAGATTAAAAAAACTGAAAGGGTATAAAGGTAGCTAGATATGGAATAGGTACCCCAAATATGGAATACTATAAACTGGGCCAAAAAATCGACTTTATTTTTTTTAATATAACAAAATTATTGTTTAGGGTGACAAAAGGAAAATATCGTGAAAATTTGAGCCCTTAATAATAATATTTAGAGGTCCCTCTCCTTCAATTTAGTATAGTAGTATTTTTTAAAACCTTAAAATGTTATGAGAAAGCGGTAAAACAAAACGTTGCTACAGCGACGAAAGGACTTGCTCTACTGGCATGTTACCACTTCTATTCGCGAATGAAAAAAAAGAGACAAACCCCTTTAGGGTATTAGGGATACTATTTCATATTTGGTCACTTTTTCCAATAATAAAAAAATACAACTATTTAATACTTTAAACCTAAATAATAATTTTTTTAACGAATACTTTCATAGATAAAAAAAAATAGATATTTTTACGTATGTATCTATCACAAAAGTTTGTATAAATAAATAACTACTTTTAATATTATATTTCAATAAGCAAAACGAAGGAATAAAAATGCAATGTAGTAAAAGATCAAGGTCAAAAAAACTTATAAAATATTCGGTTTGTATTATGAAATTTTAATAGCCGTCAAATTCATCCAAATGCTAATATGTATTCCGCTTAATAATGTATCATACAACAACCCCACTCACAACCTTGATTCCAAAAGTCAACAAAAACTTTGACCTTTAAAACATTTTCCAGCAATTGCACAATTTATAGACCAGTATCGGCTAGAGACGACAGAGATTATATATTTTATTAAAGATTTTATTGTTTCATTTTAATTTGTTGGTCGAAGTTACCAATCCAGTCAAAGGTTTGTGTAGATCGAATGTTTAGTTTTAGCTACATTCGGCCAAACCTGCAGGTTTGGTTATACATTCGGCTAGTCTTAAAAAACACTAAAGATTTTGCTAAAGTCGAGAGAAGTGCTGAAAACGAAGAAAAAAGTTATTTTTATAATTACACTGGTATTGCCATACTATTTTGACCCTACAATAAATTAAAATTTTTATCTCTTTATTTAGAACAAATTATTTTTTTTAATATATAAAAAAAACCTGTAGTTTGTGACTTCTTTTAATTCCAAACTTGTAGATTAAGAAATTTTGGTGGAAACTAAAAGGAAAAACTTGTAATCAAGTTATTCCTTCTTTATTATTATCTCCTAAACATTCTATTCGTATTACATAGTATACGCAGTTTCATTAAACTTGTTTTTTTATCTTTTTGACATCACACGAAGGCATATGCCTAAATACCAGAGTACCGTGGGTGTCGGGTTATTAGATGTTTAACCCTTCGTTCCCCTGTTTCGTCAACGTTGTCCAACCACTGAAACATGCAGTTATGTATTTCACAGCACCTTTTAGACAACGCGGTAGTACCACCACGGTCATTATTTTTAAATAACTACTACCTAAATATGTCTCCCCCGCTGGGAATCAAACCGGCGACCTCTGGCTTCGAAGATCAAAGCTCTGTCCACTGCGCCACGGGGAGGAGTATATTTAAATAGTTTGTTCTTTTCGTATATGTAAACATTCAGGCCGTCTTCGTAAGATGAAGTCATATGGGAAATTATTTTATTATCAATTTAAGCAAAAAAATACTCCAATTTAAAGTTACATGGACCAACCCCATCAGATATAATATGAAGATTTGGGAAAAAACGTAGTTTGTACAGTACCTGTATTCTTGCTTATATTAAAAAATGTTGTAAAGAAAAAAATTTAGAATTTTTTTTTTGTCAAATACGCAAACTTCTTTATTTGAAGAAAACACCTTGCTTTTTAACTTTTGTTTTTGGTTACAATGAAAAAGTAAGTTAAGTTCATTATTTCAATACACTTACTAATTGTAAACTTCATAAAAGTTTTCTAAATAAACCAACATTTACCATTATCAAAACACAGGATACACAGAAATAAGAAGATACGATCTTGCGCAGGTGGGCGGAGCTTCGCTGTGCTTTGCTACGTCATCTGGTGACGAATTTAGGTTAAACGTGGTTTAAACGTGCGGATGAAAGTGCGATTTGTTGAGAGATTTGTGTATTTCAAACGGTTTAATCTGGTTTTATAAATATATTTTTCCAAAATGCGTTGTTCAGTGGCGATGTGTAATACAAATAATCAAAACAAAAGTTACAAGGACATAATGTTCAGCAAAACAAACTTCTCAATGTGAATCTTTTTTTTAAGAAGCAAGAGCAGTTGTATACACGACTTTCTTGAGCATTTAAATTTTTGTTCCATTTGTCCCATTGTAAAGTCCATCCGTGTACGTATGTACTGTAGACTTACAATTTGATTTTATGGTTATTTCCAATGAATTACTATAAAGTAATTGTAGTAGTCATGTTATGTGTTTAGTTGATTGTATATATATTTTTTAAATAAAATTATTGAAAGCCTTCTTTAGTGTAACTTTTATTTTTAAGAATTCAAAAATAAAAAATATGGTAAATTTTTACAACTCAATAGCAAACAGAATCACTCGTTATAACATATAACATAAAAATTTAAAGAACAAGTTTTTCTTGTCAATGAACGAGTTTGCATATTTGAATAATATTTTTAGTACTAAACATTTTTTCTTTAAAATATTTTTCAATATTGTCAAAAATAACAATACTTTGCAGAACTTTTTATGGGGAATAATTGTTTTTCGTAAAATTAATAATAAAAAGTTGCCCATATGTATGTACACAACTTAGGCGCGGACACACTGTATATTAGAATTATTAAGTTTCTATACTTTCCTTCAGTTTTTTCCCAATATTTATTTATTGTATGATAGTTAATAGACTAATAGTTTGATGAATGTTCCATCCAACAGTCGGTAAACATTTTTCTCCTAAGAATGTAAATATAATTTAACATTCAACAAAAGTTTTATTTTAAACAGAAACGAGAAATTAGAAGGACACATTAACGACTTTAATCTATAAAGAAAAAAGAAATAACTAATCTCTATAATATATCAACTAAAAATGTTAGAATCCAACATCACCGACGAAAGATATGTATTACTGTTGCGTAAATAAAAATTCGTCACCACATGACGTCACTGCGCGAACCAGACAAATTTAAGCTCGGTATAAATCATATCTTCTTTATCTTTATATCATGATCAAAACAAGGACAATGTAAAATGGATTAATGTACAAACTTAAATTTTCACCATTATCTCAAAAAATAAATTTAAAAGTTTTTTCTTGGATAAAACAAAATAACATATTTAAAACTTATTTTAAATTCTAAGCATCTTTTCTTATACCAATGTTCGATATCAGCAACATTACAGGTATTTTACTACTAGGCAAAAAATTACGTTTTTGGAAAAACCTCGTAGATGTCTGATGTAATTTTATATTTGTTGTTTTTTTTATTTTAGGCCATGTAGAACTTCTTATGAAGAATAACTTTTTTTTGAAAAATGAACAAAAAAAGTTTTCCATATGACACCAACTTACGTAGACACACTGTGTAATTAATTTAACTGAAATTTTCTTCCTAAGTATCCGTATTCAAATGTACTTTTAAAAAATTTTTGTGACAAAAATATTTTTAAAATGACATGCTTTAGGTGCAAATAACTTACTTTCAAATAACTTAGCAACAGTTAAAAATCTTGGATATGTTTTTCTATTTAGCCCAATCTCCTGAACTATAAACTCCAGTATTATAATTTAAACCTAAATCCACCACCTGTTTGCTTTTTTTCAGTGTTAGAAACAATAAGGGCCAGAAAACGCAAGCGCGACCTGGAGCACCCTATCGGAGGGCCCTCGCCACGAAGAAGTCCTCCTGGTGCCGAGCGGCGCGGTTGCCACGCTTCATTTGACCAACGGGACGGCGAAGTTTTCTGATCTCGGCGACGGAAGGTGATAAGAACATCGTCCAAGATGACACAGTAATTAAAATATATGCTTGTTTTTTGTTTAAAAGCACTAACATGGGTCTTTGTGTACAGCACTAGAATTTTTGTAGAGAACACTAAAAATGACATTCAAAATAGTTTTTAGACTAGCGTGCTTACTGGTGAGTTTGTTTAAATCACTTAGTAACAGCTTTGAACTAAACAGACCAAAAAAAAAAACTAGAATATTGTAAGAATATTGTATTTAAATACAGAATTTAATATTTTGTTTTACGCTTTACTTACATCATTTTATTCACTTAACTTGTCCTACTTAGAAGACGTACTAACTTTATAAAACAACTTGGTTCTTTATTTATATAAATAAAAATATTTAAATTTTTAGTACTAAGTTAAATTGATAATCTTTAAAATTACTTGTCAAACCGACATGGCACTCAAGAATATTTTTGGACAAAAACAGCCAAATTAAATGTGTGTAATTCGCTTTATATTGTTCTAGTAAAGTTACTTTCATAACCTATTATATTGTGAAGAAGTATATGTGTTAAGAAAAATACTATCGTACTTTTATGTATTGTAAAACATATCTTAACTTAAAAAATGTTTTTTAATTATATTTAAAGCATAAAAAGTAACTTAAAAAAAGCGATGCAGGATTTTCTTCTTAAAATTAATTAAATATACTGGTAAAACATGTTGACGATAAATTATTACATCAAATTTAAAGATACAGTAAACAGAGAAAGGCCTTGAAAAACTAAATAAGTTTATTTTATTAGAATGAAGGTATGAGGATATTATATTATTTTTATTATTATTGGCGAACCTATGTACATATTATGTACTTATTGGAAATAAAATATATTTTATTCTATTCTATTTTTATTCTATAGTTTTATTAATATAATATTTTACTATTAAAAACTTGCAATTTTTAAGATTTTATTTAAAAAAACTCCTTTTAAAACAATAATTATTATTAAAAAAATATATTTTATCTAGAGAGAGCGATATATTGATTAAAGTCACACCAACCGAGACGAATCCAATATACATGGTGCCAAAAATTTGTGGAAAATCTCTCGAGTTCATATAGGGAACACAAAAATAATGTGACAAGTTCCTATCTTTTTTTTCTTAACCCCTTCTTTACAGATATAATATGGGCCCCGAAAGGACGCCACTGAAAATCGACTTGTCTTAAATAACTTTTTTAGTATTTGTTATAAAAAAATTTTAATTAAATTATGATAAATACTAGTTGGTACTCCCTTAAAATGGTGCCCTCTTTCAACTTTTGCATTTATGATGTCGCCAGGGGCGGACTAACACTTTCACAAAAGAACTAATTATTTTTACGCCCTGAACAATAAACGAACAAAAATATCATTTTTGAATAGCTTAAACCCCTTGCTAAAAAAAGGTACTCCTGTCCGATATCGATAAATTAAATAGTTTTCGAAAAATAACTTTTTGATTAAATAAGATTGTATTTATTTATTATTTCTTTATGTTAGTCGGTTCGTCATAGGCTCCTTCTTATTTTATGCATTCTCTACCTCCTATTATCGAAGATATTGGAACCTTCACAATTCTGAAACATTATTTTTTAATGTCGTGAAAATTTAGAAACAGTTCAGTACCATTTGAAACAGAATAACCCAATGTTTTTTGAGATGTCCCCACTAAACAAAAACTTGTTTTTTTGTTAAAAATGCTTTAATTTATCGACATCAAATAGGAGTACCTTTTTTTAACTAAGGGTTTAAGGTACCCCAAAATATTTTTTTATTTCTTTATTATACAGGGTGTAAAAATATATTAACACTATTGTGTAAGGATTATTCCGCCCCTGGCAAAATAGTGAAGGCAAATATTTTATCATGATACCATTTTAAGGAACTAGAATTTAAAATATTTAAAAAATATATCAATATACCAAGTATACATATAAAAAGTAATTTAAAAAAAATCAGGGGCGTCCTTTAAGGGCACATACCTTTGTAAGGAGGGGCTTTACGAAAAAATGTTTTATGAACTTGTCACACTATTTTTATGTGTTCTATATGAATCCGAGAGATTGCCCATTTATTTTTGCACACCCTGTATTTTGCTACTTTCTTTCCTCGAATTTTCTAGTGTTACTAAAATGTTAAAAACTAAAAAATCTAAAAACATCACACGTTTTCAAAATTCTAAATAAAATAAATTAAATTACTTTATGGTAAATTATATGTTTAAAAAATCTTTAATTTGTATACCAGTGTAAATTAACAGTTAAATTTCGATTTTATGAATATTGAGCGGTTTGCTTTATTAGATATTTATGATTAAAGACGATAAACGACTAAATAAAATACCAATTGGAGTAGCTATACAGGGTGTTTCTAAACAAATTAGAAAATTTTTGGAAGGGTATTTCTTCTTCAAAATAAGGGTAGTTTGTTTTATAAACATGGGCTCAAGAGGTAATCATTAGGGAGATATCGCGGCACAAAAGTGGCGAAAAAAATCTCGTTTTTATTTTTATTCTAAAAGCGAAAAACGCTAGAGCAATGAAATTTTACGGAAATAGTACTTTAATAAAAATACCCATTTTGACTATTTTTGCACTCTTTAAGAATGTATGAAAGTGTTGAAAATGGATTACTCCTATTGTTCTTGCAAATTTAAAATGAGCATCCACAGCTCAATTCCTTTTGCGGAAAAATAGATATCACCCCTATAAATTTAAGAGATGCCAAGGACTTAAAGCGGGAGATTTCGAACGGCGCCGATATTTTTGCGAGTGGTATACACAGCACATGCAAAGAAAATTTAAATCTCTCTTCAAAAAAAATATGGTCCGACGAAAGTATGGTCGGAACTAATATACTAGGTCCATTTATTTACCATAATTTCTTAACTGCAGAAATGATACCTTCATTTATTTTTGCGGCACAAAATGTAGCACGTTAGCATGTCAAACTTTTCTTCATGGCTATAAAGGCCATCCGGCATATTCAACCATAATAATACAATAGATTGTATTAGCTATTCACCAATAAACAATAATAAAGACAGCAGTAACAATAAGAACAATTGCTCTAAAAACAACAATTTGACAAACATGGTAATAACAATATTTACTATTTTATCATGACATTAAATTATATTACAGACTCGGTAACACTAACAGGTATTAACGTCAAAGCATATGTTTGCAAGGCCTACTTAAAAATATCTTTAAAAAATAGAAAAAATGCATTTTTTTCTTTTAACTAAAATTAAAAATATGGCAAGTGATACATCAATAAATTTGTTATAAAAAATGGGATCAGATATGGGGTGTACTTTTGTTTCGAGCAATATAAAAAAATAAAGTTGATGATGGTTTCTTGAAAACGAAACGTCGGATATAAAATCTAAAAATACCATCATGTAGTAACTAAAAACTGCCAATGAAAAAGTGTTATATATATATATATATATATATATATATATATATATATATATATATATATATATATATAGGTAAAACAACTAAAATATAACTTTTTGTTTTTTAATATTTTTACGTGGCTTGATTAGTTTTCCATAAAACAAAATGTGCTAAACTGCATATTCCTGGACCATACAAGAAACATAAGGACATTTTTTTCTTAAAAAATTAAGTGCTACATCTTTCTATTAGCAAATAGGCAACAGCAATAACAAATACCTAATTAAATAAGATTTATATCTAGTCTAATAATTTTTACTAAAAAAGTGTTCTAGATATTTTTAGGTTTTTTGAAAAGTTTAATACCCTGTATCTTGAAAAAAAAAAATTGAGGACCCATGTTTATAGGAACTTTTTTCAGGCTCAGGGATACGCCCTTAAATTTTCTTACCGCAATTAGGATGACACCCTGTATAAAAAGTTTAAGTTTTTAAAACATTTATTAAAAATAGTTTGTTTAAAAACCTCTTTTTTATCACTACTACAACAAGGGTTAAAAAAATTAAACATAATTCAAAAATAAAAGAACCGCACAAATGCAAAACAAATAACTTGCTTTTCGCCTGGTTAATAATTTATAGAAGTCCGTTTAAAATCGATGAAAAAGAAACTTATTCTTTGGTTATGGTCACAAAGTACACGCAATCTGTCTTTTAAGTATTGATTGGAAAATTAAGGCTTGGCCATTTTTTTGCCGTACGACTCTAATTATTTTCAAGCAAAATCTACACTTGTATGCACTGGTCACGCGACATTGTGATTTTGCTTTGATTTGCTTACTTTTACTTTTTCTGACTATTCCAGCTATATGTGTCACTGACCGTTAAATTGTTGTGCGTTAACCCGGGGGACCAAAGTATTTAAATTTAGCCCAGTAGAAAATCTTAATATTTATTTTTATAATACTAAATAGAATTATATTTTTGTTTTATAATTAAAAATAAATACAGTGTGTCCAAGATAAGGATCCTAAGCATGGGAATCTCAGTACCTACTGGAGATACAGCTTAGGTTAAATTAGGAAAAGTTGTGTTTTTTAAAGCTTATTTACATGCCGTATAAAAACTTTAAAAAATTTTATGGCCTGCTGAGATATTTGGCAAAAACCAAAATTTTACTTTATCAATTTTATTTTTTCTAACTTTATTTAAAGAGATATAAAAACTAATAACACTTTTCATTGGCACTTTTTAGCTACTACATAATGGTATTTTTAGATTTTATACCCGACGTTTCATTTTCAAGAAACCATCATCAACTTTATTTTTTTATATGCCCCGAAAAAAGTACACCCTGTATCTGATCCCATTTTTTATTACAAATTCAACGACGTATCATATGTCATATTTTAATTTTTAGTTTAAAGAAAAAATTGCATATTTGCTAATTTTTTTAATTTATTTTTAAGTAGGCCTTGCAAACAAATGCTTGGACGTTAATACCTGTTACTGTAGTTTGTAACATAATTTAATATCATTATAAAATAGTATTTGTCGTTATTACCCTGTTTGTCGAGTTGTTGTTTTTAGAGCAATTGTTCTTATTGTTACTGTTGTCTCTATTATTGTTTATTGGTGAATAGCTAATATCAGTCAGATATATGCAGGATGGCCATTATAGCCATGAAGATAACTTTGACATGCTAACTTGCTATATTTTGTGCTGCAAAAATAAATGAAGGTATCATTTCTGCAATTAATGAATTATGTTAAATACATGGACCTAATATTTTAGTTCCTAAAATTTCACACCACATATTAAACCCAAAACGTTCTTGATGTTTCGATATTTTCTCAACACGCACGCGGATTTTGTTGAGCCTAGTAATGCGTATTGCGACAATTGAAGATACCATGATTAGTGACCATACTTTCGTCGGACCATATTGTTTTTGAAGAGAGATTTAATTTTTTTACACGCGCTGTATACCACTCGCAAAAATATTGGCGCGTTCGGTTTAAGTCCTTGGCAAATCTTAAATTTATAGGGGTGATATCTATTTTTACGCAAAAGAAATTGAGCTGTGGATTTGGCTACTCCTACATTTTCTTTAATTTGCCAAGTTGATATCTCAGAGTTCTCAACAACTGCTTGTAAAACATTATTTGGGGTTTCTTTTAAAGATTCATTTTTCGAGATAAAATTGGCTTTTTAAATTTCGAGCCATCTGTAAGAAAATGGAATTACATGGCTGTTTTCTTTCTGGATATGTATAAAGATACATTGCCGCTTTATTTACAGTATTTTGTGGCACAAAATGTAACACGTTAAACTTTTCTTCATGGTTATTATTGCCACTCGATGATAATAACACAATGAGATATTAACTATTCACCAATAAACAATAATAAGTACAACAGTAGCAATAAGAACAATTGCTCTAAAACAACAACTCGACAAACAGGGTAATAACGACAAATACTATTTTATAATGATATTAAATTATGTTACAGATACGGTAACAGGTATTAACGTCAAGCATTTGTTTGCAAGGCCTACTTAAAAATAAATTAAAAAAAAATAGCAAAAATGCAGTTTTCTTTTAACTAAAAATTAAAATATGACATATGATACATCGTTGTATTTGTAATAAAAAATAGGATCAGATACAGGGTGTATTTTTTCGAGTCATATAAAAAAATAAAGTTGATGATGGTTTCTTGAAAACGAAACGTCAGGTATAAAATCTAAAAAATACCATCATGTGGTAGCTAAAAGTGCCAATGAAAAAGTGTTATTAGTTTTTTATATCTCTTCAAATAAAGTCAGAAAAAATATAAAATCCATAAAGTCAAATTTTTGGTTTTTGCCAAATATCTCAGCAGGCCATGAAAATTTTTCAGAGTTTTTAAAACGGCATATAAGCTTTAAAAAACCAAATTTTTTCCTAATTTAACCCTAAGTTGTATCTCCAATAGGTACTATGAGATTCCCCATGCTTAGGATCCCTTATCTTGGACCACACTGTATACAGTGCATTCCAGTTAAAACAAGTCACCCCCATAATTTGGTTATTTATCCACTTTTGCAAAAAAATCCTAAATATACGTAAATTTTTATTTTTTGGGGGGACCACATTATTGTCAAAATTTACCTATTCACGTTTATCTCCTCTCACCACCAACACAAACGTCAAAAAGTTTAAATGGGAAAGGGGTTCGAGTGGTTACACATTATTCTAAAGCTCCTGACAGAGTACTTTTTAACCCTAAAATATAAAGTCAATATTTTTACCTGCTACAAAATGGCGGTACTTTAAAATAATACCCAAATACCTGATTGGGATGGGCCATATCTTGAAACTAATAAAGCTAGATGAACTTCTCATGTGTTATTTTCAAAAGTTCTTTAGAAATATTTTGTTGGTAATACCAATGATCTGAAAAATAATATGGATAGCTGATAGAAAATGATCGCCATATTTTAATACACCTGCGCACGAATTTTAAATTGTTGTCCACCTTGCACTTGCGCTCTTTCTCATAAGAGTTAGTGTTTTTCAATTAAAATCCAATATAGTGTTGGCAAATATTGATTAAAATTTGCTATTTGATTAAATATAGTGGTTGCAACACTGAAAAACGTGTTCTAAACAGAAGCGACAGGGCCACAATTTATCATAATTTGCTTTTTGATTATTAGGATTTCCCGGATTGTAAAATCCAGCTAAAATGACGCCTTGGTTATAACACGTAGCCATAATCAAGTTTGGTGTTGGTAATATCACGAAGTGGCATACCTAAAAAGTAGGAAAATTTCGACTAGAGCTTAAAAAAAGTTGCTCCTTAATATTACAAATTGGCATACGTTAGATTTTGATATCTTTGTAAGCCATAGAAATATAATTTTGGCTTATAAATAAATTTTGACACAAAAATGCCCCTTAAAATAATAATTGACGTATTTCAAGATTTTTTTTAGAGTAAGTGTACAAATAACTAAATCATGGGGTGGTTCGTTCTAATTGGAACGCACTGTATATGTGCCACAAAACTAGATATTCCTGTTTATTGTCGATTATGAAGCATACCTAGTAAGTTCAGTGGTTTAGAGTTACAGACATTTGAACCCACTAGCGTGCCGAGGGTCCACATAGAACACCAAAAGGTACATATTGGGGTTTAGGAGCGCTGTTGTTGAGGGGCTTTGTAAGTTTTTAAGTACCAAAATATAAAAAGTTGGGCCCACATCTTGTTAAAGTATATCATGGTAAGGTCAAAGGGGGCCCCATTTAAAGGGGTGTTCTGTTTTTTCTGGCTCTTTAATTTTTTTAAGTAGTAAAGGAAACAGACCCTATGAAAGTATACTAACTACAATATTATGTTCCATAGGGGCCTCACTTCAGAGATGAGGACCTTCTTTTTGCTTCTCCAAAATTAAAAAAAATGTTATTCATATAGTGCTTCAACTTTGCTTTGCGCCCCGGGCCCCGATACCTCTAGGTACGCCACTATTTAAACCACTGAAATGCATGTTTTCAAGTTGTAACACTGAATACTGACTTTTTTGAATTAAAGTATTTTTTTTTCTCAATTTGCATGCATTGATTTTATTGGGTTTATGAATTTTTTTCTAAATACTTTTTTTTAATTTTACCTTAAATAAATTTATCAAAATCTATAACAAAAAAGCGTTTTGTTAAAACTACCCAAACCAATAAATTACTTAGAAATAACCATCAGTTTTAATCCCATAATGGCATATAAGTTTGTAAAAACCTATACTGCACCAATATACATGATCATTTCTTAAAAAGATCATTTTGTCACTGAGACGTCTGTTGTCCTATTGCCTTTTTTGACGTGACAACGTCTTATAATTCGATGGACCCGGCTGCACAAACCAAAAAACATGACTCATGTGCCGTTACCTCGCGCGTCCATTAAAAGCTTGAAGGCAAGCGAAAGCGCGGAACGAGCGACAAAGAGGCACAATCTCCGCGTCGTTCAACATCTCTTTCTCTCCTATTTGAGTGAGCGTGCAGTGAAAAGTGAATGTGGTGTCAATTGTTTATAGCAACGATAATTGCGGCGATAAAGGTAATGATTCTTTTGAAGTTGTCCCGTTCAACTATCGTCAGTAAACCAACTTTGCAGACAGATTTTTTCCTAAAAATAAAAGGTTTTTTATTAATAAAATATTCTTCGCAGGCTGTTAAATGCGCTAATATTTAACTGCCCGTCAAAAGTTTGACGGCAGACCTTCGTTATTTTGTAAAAGCTGAAAGTTTGTCAGCGCATGCTCCCAACATAGGGAAAAGCGATGATAAACTATGAAGTTTGACTCATAGTGGCTTTGGCAGGTATCTGGTACACCAAAGGTTAATAGAATGAAACTTACCTTTCGTCATTTTGTAAAGCTGAATTTTGAAGTTACTTGGTACCTATATAGAAGATATTTCGTCACCAGACAGTTTTAATAGTTCCAACCCCTTGGCAGACAAACATTTTAGGGTCTCCTAATGCTCCGAGGAAGTCTAATATTTCTTTTATTTAACAAGATATGAGAAAAAGTCCTATGTAAGAGTTGTAGGGTTTCAAATAGACATGTCATAAACATATTTTAATGTATACAGAGTGTCCCAAAAACAATTTTTAAATAACAGCATTACATTTTTGGGACACTCCGAATACATCAAAATATGTTAGGGCATGTCTATTTGAAAACCCTACAACTCTCATTTAAAAGTATTTATCATATCTTAAAAAATAAATATTGGACTTTCTCGGACCATTGAGTCACCCAAAATGTTTTTCTCCGCTGCTAAAAGTTGGAACTGTCAAAACTGCCTGGCGACTAAGAAAATATCTTTTAATAGGTATCCAAATAACACATATAAAATACAGCTTTTACAAAAGCCAAGGTTTAATCTATTATGCTTTGGTACCTGGTACCTGCCAAAGCCACTCTGAGTCACACTTCATAGTCTACCATTGCTTCTACCTATATTGAGAGCATGCACTAACAAACTTTAGCTTTTACAAAATAACGAAGGTCTGTAGCTCCTGAGAGTTCTTGGGCTTTAATTATTATTTCTAGCCAATTTCCATTTTGTTTAATTTTATTAATAAAATCCATTGTTTTACTTATAGTTAGTGTGGATGACAGAGACAAAATTTTAAAAATAAATAATTGGTAAAACACGAAATTTATTTTTAAAATAAAAATATTTTTTGTCTCACTTAAAGAAACTTTATATTTATAAAAATTTTCTTTTTTACCGCTATTTTCGAGAGGAATTTTTCCGTATTTGCTAAGAACTAGGTGTTCCCAAGAAATTTATGTCGCCTCTATTTTTAGAAGGCGAAACACTGTCCTATCTTTAATTTCATTTCTGCCACCCCTTTGCCACACCTTAAGGTCGTCTGTAAGCCCCGTAAGCCAGATATAAAATATACTCTATTCGAAATAATCTGGTAAGGAAATAAAAATTATGTCATTTTATAAAGGTGTAAAAAAGGTATAAAAATATACAGAAGGGTGAAGTGAAATATTTTTTTATTTTCTTTCCTAGGCTCTGGGTTTACTTTGTCACTTATGAAACAAGGAAATTTTTGGAAAATAGTGTTATTACTAAGTGTTTTAAATAATTTTACCGGCATTTTCACAAAAATGCAAATTTTGGCATTATTACAAAAAATCTTGTAATTTCCGCGAAAATGTGAAGAAAACGAATAAAATCCAATCTATCTACACGCCAAATATGACGCTTTTAATAGGAAACTTATGTTTCTGTATATTTTACAAAAAACTTACCCCTATTTGCGAGGTTCAAATTTTAGCCCAAATTTTCTAGTGAAAACGCAACTCGCTATCTTGCGTCGTTCACTCGCTACAGCGTGTTTCTTAATTTCTTGCGTTTTCTTTTATCCTTTATAGCTTTTTTTTATTTTTAAATATGTTTTCATTTCGTAAAAACATTTCTACAGCAACTTTTATGCACATTGCAGATATGATTTTAGTTTTTCTAGGGTCTCACATTTTTGACTTATTTATTAATTTTGTAAATTTTAAATGAAACTCCCTGTATATTTGTTCACTATTAAAATGTGTTAAAAAATTACCATTTCAAAAATGTGTTACACTCCATATTTATTCTCAGCCGTTTCGGAGATATTACATATTTTGTCATTTATGACTAATATTGGTTAGATAGTAGGCCATGAAAAACTAATCATATGTTTTACTTTAAACAATCTTGTTATAACTTTTGTTTTTATTGACTCGCAATGACAGGAAACCATTTTTATTAATAATTTATTAACGCAAATAGGGGTAAAAAATAATCATATTTTTTGATATTTTAAATTTTTTAGTTAATATTTTGCCCTAGAAACTTTATAATGAGGTTTTATTAAAACGTTAATATTTAGTGTAACAAACAACCATTATTTTTAATTTTTAGTAAATTAAAGATAACCATGGAAACACAAATGCCAGCTAAAAGGGTTAACTTTAGCATGTGTTTGTATTTCATGGCCATCTTTAGTTACCTGTACACAAAAAATAATGGTTATTTTCTAACATAAAATATTACATATTAAGAAAATCTGATCAAAATGTTTTTAGGGTAAAATACGTAGGGTGTTCAAAAAGTTTTGAGATACTTTGTAGCTAAACGGTGCAGGAAAGTAACATTGATGTTTTTGTTTGTACAAGTCATGACATGTCGTAGTCCTACATAGTTATTAGTAAACTATCAGTTTTGCGCCAGTTCGTGTCCAGCGATTTTAGCGCAATGGCGTCGTGGACGACTATCGAGTGCCGTGCAATTTTGAAATACAACTTTTCACGTGGGTTATCTCAAGAACAGTGTTTCGAAGAAATGAAGCCTATACTTAGGTGATGACTGTCCATCTCGTGCGAACATATACAGATGGTACAAAACAATTTCAGCGGGGCTTGTTTTCGCTTGAAGACGCCTCACGCTCGGGTCGACCGTGTGAAGTAGTTACCCCAGAAAACATATCTGCCGTCCAAAAAGCTATAGAAACAAACCGACGAATTACCTATTGACAGTTAGAAGAGACATTGAACATTAGTTTAGCAACATTACACACGATTATACATGAGCACTTGGGTTTTAGAAAAATTTGTATTCTTTGGGTACCACACAAGTTAACTCCGGAGCAGCAGACACAAAGAGTGAATTGGTATAAAAAAATGATGTCAAAATTCCAGGAGGGTAAATCTAAAGACATAGTGTCGCTCGTCACGGGAGATGAAACTTATCTTTATTATTACGACGTCCCAACTAAACAACAGAATAAGATATGGGTTTTCGAAGGTGAAGAAACTCCGACCGAAGTTCGCAAATCAAGATCTGTAAAAAAATAATAATAGTTGTTTTCTTTGGTTCAAGAGGAATAATTGAACGTGTTGTGCTCCGAAAATAGAAGACCGTAAATGCTCTCTGGTACACTACAGTATGCCTTTCAAAACTTATAGAAAAGTTAATAGTGATTCGCCCAAACTCGCAACTCGCTAGCTGGTACCTTCATCATGACAATGCCCCACCTCAGCGAGCTGAACTTACCAGTTAACTTTTGACAGATGCAGACTTGAGACTTTTGGAACATTCGCCTTATAGCCCCGACTTGGCGCCGTGTGACTTTGGGTTGTTTCCTTTTATCAAGAGCCAACTGAAAGGACAAAAGATTAAAACTGAAGACGCGCTACTGGAGGCCTGGGATAAAATATGCGCTGAAATTTCAAATGAAAAGTGGAAAGCTATTTTCAGTGACTGGTTTGTTAGAATGGAAAAGTGTATTCAATGTGGTGGAAATTATTTAAAAAAAACTCAAAACTTTTCGAACACCCTACGTATTAACAAAATAATTTAAAATATTTATAAAATAGGATTATTTTTACCCCTATTTGCGTTATTAAATTAATAATAAAAATGGTTTTCCGTCATTGCAGTCCATAAAAACAAAAGTTCTAACAAGATTGTTTAAAGTAAAAACTAATTACTTTTTTCATGGCCTACTATCTAACCAATATCAGTCATAAATGACAAAATATGCAATATCTCAGAAACGGCTGAGAATAAATTTAAATTGTGACACATTTTTAAAATGGTAATTTTGTAACCAGTTTAATAGTGAAAAATATATAGGGTGTTCTATTTAAAATTTCCAAAAATAAATAAATAAATCAATAATGCACAACCCTGAAGAAAAACCAAAATTATATCTGCAATCTGCATAAAAGTTGCTGCAAAAATGTTTTTACAGAATTAAAAAATATTTAAAAATAAAAAAGTTATAAAGGATTAAAGAAAACGTAAGAAATAAGGAAACACACTGTAGCAAGTAAACAACGCAAGAAGAACGCGAATTGCGGTTTTCACTAGTAAATTTGGCTTGAAATTTAAGCCTCGCAAATGGGGGTCCGTTTTTTTAAACGTACAGAAACATGAGGGACTATTAATGTAATTTTTATTTTAAACCTATAATTTCCAATAATGCAGAAACGTAAATAATGGGCCTCTTGACACAAATAAACGGCGACACGTGCCTTTAGACGCATATTTAAATTACTGAATATTTAACCAAATGAGTGACCATCCCTATGGTCAAGTTTGCCTCAGTTGCACTACATGTTGCCATTGCCATAGAAAAAGTTGTTTGCGAATAGTCGTATATCATGTATTCTACTTTTTATGCACGTGTTCGGAATATCTAAATGTCAAGGCACAATTAGCACGAATGTCAGTATTGATTAGGCTAACTTTTCTGTGTTAATACTATTCTTGCTTGACAAGTTTCAATTTGTAATAAATTAAATAAAAAAGGGGACGGATATTATTAAATTTATTTAAGTTGTGTGGTTCTTTACAACTTTTATCCACATAGCAAAAAAAATGTACTAAGTTTAAAGATATTTAATTAACTTAAATTAGAACAAAAGAGTGAAATTTTTAGTATTTAAAATAGAAAAAAATATAATCTGTTATAAAATATAGATTTTTATATATGTCAATAAAATATTGTTATTATTTCGGCTTGTGGAAATCGTTAGAATCGTATCAATTAAACCGGTTGAGCTAAATAACATAACACATAGGCAATGTGAGGAAAAGAGACAATCTAACTAAATACCGGCATGTAAACATGCGTGACTAATAGTGCTTGTTTTGTTACTCTATTACTCGCCGATATACTAAAACTGCTTGCTCAAGCAATATATTTTTTGGTATCCTTAAAGTATGTTCTTCAAAATAATAAATTAAAAATAGAGGCTCGAGAATGTCAAAATAATTTTTTTTTTACGACTTTGTAGCCCTCCTCTTTCTTTACTTCACTCATAAATTGTCAGATTGGTGAAATATACACTGTTAAGCATGTAATTACCTTACCCTATCTTAATCTGAAGCGCTTGAAAATTTCCGATGGATTTATTTTGTTTTTTACGATGCAAAAATTTGCATATAAAACATAGTGGTAAACTTGTCCGACAAAAAAGTGACGCGTTTGCTCTGTCCAACACTCGAATCATATCAAAATTGACAGGCTGAGTTAAAGCGCCTCTTCCATATATGACGGTATGATTATTAGTGGTAGACTCGTCAAAGGGAACCCCCATAAAAGGTTAATATTATGAAGTCTATTTCATTGCTGCCCCAAGCACTATTTGTATACAAACCCTACTATTTAGCAAATAATGCTATAGAAAGACATCATGCCAAATTTTGGTAAAACCGACAATTTTTGCATAATAATTTTTTAACACAATTTGTTTTAATAATATTTCTTAGCTTGTTTTGCGCAAAATCTCAAGCTTCAAAACGTTTTTTTTTTATATAAATTAAACGATTTGTACTTGGGTCCTAAAAGCTGTACTTACAAAAAAGATATTGTTTAGTTCTTTTTTAATTCGTCATTTTTTGGTTTGTGAATAGATTTGTCCAAAATCTAAGGTTTGTTTTACACATACAAGAGTTATAGCGAAATTTATAGCGAAAATTACTACCAAAATTTTCTTTATTATTTTCGTATGATTTTTGGTGATAGTGCATTTATTTCTGTTTTATACTTTAAATAAATATTACTAGAATTATTGCAAGAATTCTTGTGATGCTCTTGCGCACTTTGCAAAGAGTAGTAAAGCCTGCTTTACAGGGCATGGTTTGCCCCAATTTATTTGTTGATAATTAAATAAAATTATTTTTTTAGTATTTTATTGTAAAAATACGTCTTTAAAATTTATTCTTGATAACGTTGTTGTCTTCAAGTTATGATTAATTCGCTTCATTTAAGTAGAAAAAAACAGAAAATTATAACTGTTTGCTGTTTTGTTGCTGATATTATCGTGCTTTTAAAATGAATGAGGCTTATATATAGAAAAAGAGTGATGGGGGTTCGGCTATGTCAAAAAATCAAAGTTAAAGATGCTATATAAACAATTGATTGGACTTGACTCATCAAGCTTATACTTTCCTTGGTAGTGGCAAAAAGCGTGCTTAACATAGTAAGAAAATTAGTTCAATATTAGCTTTCTTACTTCCCGTGCAAATTGGTAGAATTAATTAGTACACGGAACAAGCAAGAAAAAACTGCTAGCACTTTTCCTTATCACGCAAGCTATTCACAAGGCAAATCAGCAAGGCTGCCTCTAGTTGGTTAATGGCCTAAGATCCTAACTCCAAATTTGGCCGTGTAAAACCCGCTTAAATGACTAATTTTGACATAACCTAAAAAGGTTAAAAATTAATAAATAAAAAAGGTTTTTGTGTTCTTTATATTATCACACATATTAATAAGCGATAATTTGTTACTAGTAGGTTTCAAAATAGTTATTTATTTTTTCTAAAAAATTTTGAAAATAGTTTTGCGCCGATTTTCGCGTTTTTTCCAATTATGGTATGTAAAATATAGAACATTTTTAATAGTTTTAAAGCGAAATTTTTTGTTAAAATTCTCGAACGTGTAATACATTAAATTATTATTGTGAAAATATTCGGAACAATTTTGTAATAATTTTCGGAATAATTCTCGTGTGTATAAAACGGTTCTAAGAAAATAAAGCTCAATTGAGACAATAAGCGCTCCTCAACTGGTCTTATTGTAATTTATTTTTAATATAGCAATTTACAAGAAAATATTACTAAGATATCCAATAATGTTTATAAGGTTTATTTTTAAAAAATAAAAGAAAAAAACAATATACCTGCTTTTTAAAAATATCGCTAAAAAACGTTTTATTTCTTCCATAACGGAATTGATAAGATCTTAAAAGCGCTTCTTTTGAACCTACCATGGATTAGCTAGAATAATTATAAATCAATGCTAAAACTTCTTACGTAATAGAATTTTATTAAAAACATATTATTGTTAGTTGTATGTAAAATATTGGGTATGTTATTATTTGTAATTATTTGGTAGAAATTACAACTATTACTAAAAAATATTATCATAACCGTATTTACAACGATACACATTTTAATGTATTTTTAGTTTTTCTTTTGTTAGAAAAAAACAAAGTTTAAGTTCCTTGTAAATAATAGTAAAAGTCGGGCACATTAAAGAAGTAATAAACTTAATAGGTTCATTTAATTATGTTAAATTGTATTAATATTAAATTAATAAAATTATTGTTGAACGATTTTCAAAACTTTCAACATTTATATATTTTACTTATAATTATGGACGATATCTACTTTTACTGAATTATTCAGTGAGACTTTCCTGATCTTGACACAATAAACTTTAAGTAAATCATTAATAAGGTACAAGTCTGTAATTATTTATTTTTAATGCCATACCTATCTAAATATTGATATATTTTTTTGCTTATTGAAAAATATAATATGTTTGCTGGCACAATAAAAATCCATAATAGATGTTTTTAAATTTGTTCATTTGCAATATCTTTTCCATTAAATATTTAAAAATGGGTTTCTTAGAAATAACCAATAGATACTAACTACTAGAAAAATATATTTTCTAAGTAATTATTTTTAGGGGTAGTTCATTAGTACAAGGAAATAAAGCATTACTAATTAAATAAATATAAAAATTAAAAAAAAGTGGTTAAGATAGTAAATATCAACATTTAGGACTGTTATTTACTTAAATAAATACATTATCAGCGATTTATTTACATGGACACAATATTACAAAAAAAAATAAAAATTAAACTAGCCAAAAAGGAGTATTTTATGAAAATACCTATATGAGGTTTTAGAATCAAAAGTGGCCATCTTCAATTTTGGGAAAATTGAGTTATATGACGCAGAATGTAATAAATAATACAAATCTGTGACAAAATAACATAGTAAGTTACCTTGTTATTTTGTCACAGATTTTATTTTGCTTTTTGCGTTACTGCAGTTTCGACATACTATGTCATTTTTAAACGACTTTTTAAAGAATGAATGAATTACAAAAAATGCATAAACTTATACCTTATAACCTAAATTTAACATCGGGTTTATCCTTTACAATTGTTAAGTCCTATCTCTATTGTTACAAGTATACTGCTATATGAGATATATGAGTTGCAGTCCAAAACCCCGTGCGCGGAATCTGCACTGACAAATTTTCACCGGCTCTTACTCTATTAGTAATTCATTCTCTGTACCGTTTGTCATAATCGTTTAAAATTAACGCAGCTCTTGGCAACAAAACCGACAAAATCTCGTAATACCAATCTGATCAATTAAGTGCACATGATTTAAGAGGCGTTGGTATTTTTTGTCTTTACAAGATCTTTGTTATAAAGGGTTCACCAATAAGAGCGTCAGAACTTTAAAATGCCTCTAAGAAATAACTACAAGTAAAATGTTAGCAATTTTTATTTTATTAAAAAAATAAATTTAAAGCAATAAGTTTTAAAAATAATATCCTCCTCTACTTTGTTTAGGTGGATGGATTCTTGTGGCCCAATTTTTGATTACTTTTTCAATCATATCACCCGGTAAAATTGTAATGGTGCTTGAAATGTTCTGCTTGAGGTCACGAATCGTTCGTGGCGTATTCTCTAAGACCTCAGATCGGATCAGCAATGTTTCTACAGTAACATTTTAAAGTTCTGACGCTCTTATTGGTAAACCCCAATCCTTATTAAAAAGTTTATATTCCTTGGGTAAACCCTATATTCTGCCGTTCAACGGAAAGACACTGTATGTGAATGGGCTTATAATATATACATACGATGTTTATTCCATTGGACAGCAGTATTTTGGTTTAAAAAAATTAAGAAATATAAAATATTAGCCAATCTTTCTCAACATGTCTATCTTCTTTTTCCTTTGCGAGTTTAATTGCTGGAAACAAACTTTTACAGACAATCTAAAACCCACAACATCCTGGAATTTTTCATTAACGCAATTAAACAGATTAAAGGTTGCACGTTCTCGAAGTAGAAATATTTTCATACGTGAAGAAATGCATTGCAACAATGATTTGAATAGAGCAATATGCCTTTTATAAAAAGGAAAAACTTCAAAATAAATATGCCCTGTAATTATTCTTTCTGGTGCTTTCATAAGCCAATTTAAATCAAAAGATGTCAGAATCTTGCTAGAAACACATTTCGGAGAAAACTGGGGAGCTTTCATTTTAAAGTGAAGTTATGAAAAATTTGACTAACAACGGCAATGAAGATGATGGTAAAGATGAAGGCTGCGAATTTATTACCGAGGGACCAAATATTCCAATTTAGTTTTTTTAATAACTTTTGTTCTGACCAACTGATTAGTCTTCCTACCTATCAATACCATTCATATCAAAAGCGGCAATCTCCAAAACTGAGTATCAGAAGCGGCAATCTTCAAACTATATTTTAAAAACTGTAAGGAGTTCGTTATAGAATCATTTGCAAATAAATTTTGTTTGTTTAATATAATAAAAATATTAGCACGGTTATAAATAATGAGTTTTATTTTAAACAAACACATTTTTGTCAATATTCAAAATTTAAGAACATGGAGCCGCTTTTCATATAATCATATAAAAAAATTGTTTAAGGGGTTATATTCACTTGCGCTTTAAAAAAATATTTTTTTTTTGAGTATATTTTAAGTGCACATGTATTCAAGTAAATTCTCTAAAAATTTGAAATTAATCCGTCAAATAGTTTCGGTAGGATGCGCGTATTTGTACAAGTTTTTCAACTAACTGTATACCGGTATGGAAACCAAACCGCCGACATTAACAAATGGGTGTATTTAATCCTTTCCACCATTCTACTAAGTACTCCCCTACAATTCACCGCTGCAACAGGCCTGCCGATTGGAGCAGAGCGATACCAGGCTTCCCGCTTCCGCCTTTCATTAAACGACGAGACGAGCAACTTACTTCCCACCACGAATATTTCCTATGCTTTTAATTCCATATGGTCAGTGAGTTCGTTTCTACATCGGTATGTAGGTGTCTAAAAGGTTTAAACGCGTTTTTCTCAAAACGAAGACGGTGACTACGATTTCTCGAAAACTACTGAACCGTTCGCTTTCAAATTTTGACACAAGCTTCTTAGATATATTTTTTAGCCATTAATCAAAGATTTTTCTTTTAACAATATTTATTTTTTAATAAATAATATAGGGCCTAAATTTGGGGCTTGAAAACAATTTTTATTCCGCCATTTTGTCAAAAAATTTGTTTTGCCTATTTCTTCGATTAATTCAAGCATTATACAGAAATATAATAGTCACCGCAAAACGTCTTTTTTGTTAGAGAAGCACCCACAGATCGGCTATAGAGGCTTTCAAAATATTTTTTTGACAAATTAAATATGTCAAGAAATTGTTAAAAGGATATAGAATATATTGTGTACAAAATTTCAAATTATTAAATATATTATAATATAATATATAAAAAGAATAAAATTTTAAAAAATGGGCTTTTTCGTCTTCTAACTGGATATAACCTCTAACCCAAAAAAATATAAGGTTACATGCCTAAAAAAATGAATTTATATATTTTTTTGGTACTTAATAAGTAAAAAGATATTATAAGCTTTTCTGTGTGCCTCCATATGTTTTGGTCATCTAGAACCCACATCACACACAGTTTTATTGTACATCTATACCGGGTAACACGAAAGGTTTTTACACCTTTGATTTCTTTAATTATTTGATTTTTTTAACACTCTCTTTTACGTAGTTAATTTCTCCTATCAGAAGAACAACTGCTGATTGTTCTGTTAAATTGTCATCCTATTTTATTGTTATCTGGGTAAATTTTGTTATAAGATATTAAATTGGTTGAAGTAAAGAATATGTCTTTTTTATACCGGGTAACACGAATGGTTCTTACCCCTTTAATTTCTTTAATTATTTAATTTTTTTAAAATCTCTTTACTTTATCAATTTTTTCTATCAGACAACAACTGCTGAACTTTGCCTTCATTTTGATAAGGACTGTGCTGCATAAAGTTGTTTTGTTAAATTGTCATCTTGGTAAATGTACAGATCAAACACTGGAACCAGTCCAAAGCTTATTTATAATATTTAATTATGTAATATATGTATTTAATAACTAATAAATCCTTCTGCTGACAGATTTTTATGGTTGATTTAATTAATACCCTGTATATATAAATTTTTAAATATTAAATAATAAAAATATATAAATTCATATTTTGTTAATCGCTTTCCAAATGGTAGTGTATTGAATATTATACAAATACAATACACTATTATTTGCTATCATGTTTAAGTGAAGTTTTACCTTTTATTCTCTTTTTTCTTTAAGTTTATTTTTAGAAATTGTATCACATATTAACTTACTTTTAATGTATTATAACATTTGAACAATACGACTCCATAAATTACTTTCATTACTTAAAAAAATGGTTTTTTATATGTTATACATAATAACTTTGGATATTAATTTTGATTATTGTTAATAAAAAAACATATACTTTTTTGATTCTTTCTATTATTTCTTTTGTAAGTAATTGTATATACGATCTATTTATTACATCTAAAATTAACTTTAATGAATCTAATCATCTCTATATTTTTATTCATTTATTATAATATATTAATAATAAACCTATCATTTATTTGTTTATGTGTTTATTTTTTGTTATTATTAAGTAATTGTTTTATATAATACAAATTTTATCCACAAAGCAAAACACAAAACAACCTGTAGGGCGCTTTTAGACGGGCGACTTTTTGCAATCGAAGTTGACCGCAAAAAGTCGATCGTTTGTGGTTGATTGTCGCTACTTGCAGTTGTCATTTAACAACCATGGAAAAAGCATTTTCCTTTCATACGGCCGTTTTTTCTACTGCAACTGAACTTCTGCCGATGATTGTCGCCGATTCCCGTCGACTGACTACACGTTAGGCCGCTTTCAGACGGGCGACTTTTTGCAGTCGAAGTTGACCGCAACAAGTTGATCCTTTGTGGTTGATTGTCGCTACTTACAGTTTTCATTTAACAACCATGGAAAAAGCGATTTCTATTTATGCGGGCGTTTTTTTGACTGCAACCGAACTTCTGCCGCTGGTTGTCGCCGATCCCGTCGACTGACTACACGTTAGTTACAACTACAGTTGTAGTCAAAATTGGCGACAAGACGCCGATATTTTTGTAGTCAACTTCGACTGCAAAAAGTCGCCCGTCTGAAAGCGGCCATAGACGTTACTTTAAAAAATTACTGTAACTAACTAACTAGCACAAACACAGTTATTACATTACGAAAATAGATTTACCAAAGAGTATCTAATCTCTGTACTCATGGCCGGTACTGGCTACAATATTTTGTGGTGGGCGGCATTTTGTTCTTTCTCTACGAGAAACTTATCCCCAATTTACATTAAAGGGTTTTGTTTAGAAAAATTGATGGCTATGTAATGTCATTTTTGACATAAAATTTAAAATAAGTCAAAAACGGTTGGACTTATAGAACATTATACAGAATTAATGTATAGAATGTTATGCAGAACCTAAAAAATAAATAGTATATAGAGTATTCCATTTAAAATAAGGAAGTTGACATTAACTTCCTGTTTAACCAAGAGTGGTAGAGCTGTCAAAATATTTTAGTTATATGTCCTCCACTGACTTTATAATGCTACAGAATTTTTAAAAAATTCCAAAGCCTACTATACAAGAAATACAAGAAAAATGTAGCAGTTCCCGATGGGACACCCTGTATAAAGGGCGTTGTTTTCTTACGACAATTACCCTTTTTATTGTTAGTAACCTTTATTTTTCTTCATTTCCACAGTGGATACGAAGGAGACGACGAATCCGGCGCTAGTTCCTGCAGCCTTCAACAATACGCCAGTCCTTACAGGGACGGTAGAAATAATCTAGACAGGCAACGATGTGGACTACCATGGACTACAAATAGTTCAGAACATTTTATCGTATACACCCTTCATCAACATGACTACAATTTTGTCGAGGACTTAAAGATAAAGAAGCCTGGAAACGAACGGTAAGTCGTACTTTCTAAGATTAAAAACCCAAATGGTTTACATGAATAGTTCTTTATTATACAAATAAAAAAAAAGTTCCAGATTATAGCTCGAGGTTGTGTTGTCTCCCGACGCGAAGAGGGACAATAAACCTAGAGCTAAAAGGTAACATTTTTCTCGTTTATAATACACCATTTTTTTCTGTTTGTTTGTGATGAGAAAAACGATGATTTACTGTTGAAAACCCATATTATTACAATATATTAATAGTTAAAGTTTTAAACCAATCGCAGTCGCCTATTGTATAAAAATAACAGTTATACCTGCTTAGCTATGGAATCTTATAAAGTAATTAAGACATTTTGTAATATTACCGGATTTAAATTAAAAATTTTGAACTTTATGTAGTTGCTTAATAGTTATCTTTAATAATATATATTCTAAAGTTAAATATCGACCTCTACTTAGGCCCTTAGTCTTGGGTGTATGTAAACCGGGAAAAATACTCATTTTTTTTCGGGAAAAAAGTAATTTTATGAAAAGTCACATTTTAGTACCTGTCAACAGAAATAAAATCTTAATATTTTTCTCGCCACGGAAAAAATGTTTTATTAATGGCCCTGGCCAGTAGACAAGGTACTTATTTGTTGCTTTATCCCAATAGTTGTTGTTATTTTATTATTCTTAAATATTAAAGTATAATTAATATTATTAAACAATTATACTACGCATTCTAGTTAAAACGAGCCACTCCGTAGAATTTCGTTATTGAAACACTTATTAAAAATCCTGAAAGACGTCAACTTTTATATTAAGAGGGACACCTTTGGGTCAAAATTCACTTGTTCAGAGCTATTCTCTCCCCACCAACACAAACGCCATTAAGTTCAAAAGTACCTTTTCCTTTTCTTAAAAGTTAAGTTTTCTTCTTAATCGTCTTTGCCTTTAAAATCGGTTTAATAGTGTTCCTGAAAATTTACCCTACATACCGGAGTCCCTAGCCGACGAGATGGTTTACCCATTAACCTTTTTTATTTTTTAAAGTATCAAAATAAAATTAGGAACATTGTATATCATATAAATGTGCATTGTTTTACAAATTTATTGGCTTTTCATTGCCCCCGGATTAACTGAAAACGACCTCAACTTTTTTATTGTTATAATATAAATCAAAAATGATATTTCGCGTACAATGACACTACATTTGTATTTAGGGCACTCTAGACAAACAATTAAATATTGAAAATATTTAGAGGTAAGATGTCAAAAAGTAGCTGATTCAAGGTCATTATACTTGAAATGTCGTTATACAATATTCAAATTATTAAAACCATACCGTAAGTCTCATTAAAGGTATGATTCCGAGCGCGGCAGGCAGCGAAACGCCGACGCGAGCAGCAGAGCCATTCATATTTCGCTTTGGCCTTGGGAGTAACCTTCGTTTTACACTAACCGGTTTCGCCGGACAGAGTGATAAAAAATTATACGAAGCCTTTGAGTTTGCCGACTTTCCGCATTCTCTACGTGTGAAAGGTCTCACAAGACTCCATACACTTCGATAGCGTTGGTACGTCGCCCGCATATCCGGCATACGCTGGCTTTCGCTAATGTGAAAAGGCAGTAACGAGTAGCGTTGCTGGAATTGTGAATGGCTCTGGGGCTTGCGGCGGCTGCTTGCTGCCTGCCGCTGTCCTCGGAACCGTACCGAGTTAAAAAATTAAGGTCGTTTCCGGCTAAACCGGAAGTAATAGATAACAAATAAATTTGTAAAATAATGCACTTTTTGATGTTTGTGTTGGTAAGGAGAGGCGATAACACTAAACAAGTATATTTCGACACAAAAATGTGTTCTCCTAAAAATAAAAATTGACATGTTTCAGAGTTACATTGTACAACTCATACGGGGTGGTTCGTTTTAATTATAGAGTGAGCTGTATTTAGGCTTTTTTTGCCAACCTCATTTAATGTAAAATAAATAGAAGGTGTTTCAATTTAAGCTATTTGCAGCAGCAAATTTAAAATATATTACTGCAATTTCTTTAAAAATCCGGTGTCAAAACGTATTAAAACTTATACTAATCAAAAAACCTTATACAGTGTGGGCGTTAATAGTCCCCCTGCTAACTTTTGTACCCTTAATTTTTTCTTCATACAATTTGGGTATGACTAATGGGTGGATCTAAAATACTTTTTGACGTAAAATGATAGTTGCAACAATCAAGATGGAGAATGGGCGCCATCTTAGGAGAAAAAATTAAATAGAAAGGGGGTCTTGTAGCATATCATTTTAAAGCTCCTGACGAGTACTTTATAACCATAGAATATAAAGTTAATATCTTCACCTATTACAAAATAAAACTAATAAAGTTAGATGTACTTAATATGGTATTTTCCTAAAGCTCTTTTTAATGGTAAATAAATATACAGGGTGCTTCATTAAAAAAATTAGTACATTTTGTCATACCCCGTGTATTAGATATTATTAGTACTACCACTGGAAAGATATTAAAAAGTACTTTAAAAAATTTCATATTAGGTACATCTAACTTTATTACTTTCGGAAATATAGCCATCCAAATCATAAATTTAGGTAATTTTTAAAGTAGCTCCATTTTGTAACATCCAAATCAGAAATTTAGGTAATTTTTAAAGTAGTTCCATTTTGTAACAGGTGAAGATATTAACTTTATATTCTAGGGTTATAAAGTACTTGTCAGGAGCTTTAAAATTTTATATCACAAGACCTCCCTTTCCATTTAATTTTTTTTTCCAAGGCGCCCATCCGCCATCTTAATTGTTGCAACTATCATTTTTACGTCAAAAAGTAGTTTATATGCTCCCATAAGTCATACCCAAATTTGTTATGAAAAAATAAGGGTACAAAAGTTGGCCGGGGGAGGCAATTTACGTCCACACTGTATATTTAACTATTTCTAATATAGGTAAGTATAAAATGAAAGTACAAAAATTTTTAGTCGTTTTTATCTTTCATCCATCATTTTAAATTTTTAATAATTCGAAAGCAATAATTAGAATGAATACTAATTAAACTCCCGTGCTATTGCATTAAAATCAATTTTAAGTACATAAAGCATTTTAAAAATTCAAGGACCATAACCTGGATTGATAATCAAATAATAATTTAATGGAAACAGCGGCTCACATACAATGGATTTAATGGAAAGTTTTTATTTAGGTTCTATTTGTCTTAAATGGTCTTGCGAAAAATTTTAGAAGGTGATTTCTTGTTAAAAATAAAGGGAAGTTTGCTTTATAAACACGAGGTTAAAAGTAAACCATTAGGGAGTTATTGCGAAAAAAATTAACAAGAAAATATCTTGATTTTTTTTTCCTAAAAACAAAATGAGTACTGTGATTAAACTACCAAATAATGTCAAATTAAGATACACTACAAGTGCCAGGTGACAGCAGATAAATAGAAATTTTTATAAAATAAATTTTCCCGTCCCGGTACGTTT
This sequence comes from Listronotus bonariensis, assembly GCA_014170235.1. Taxonomy (NCBI): domain Eukaryota; kingdom Metazoa; phylum Arthropoda; class Insecta; order Coleoptera; family Curculionidae; genus Listronotus; species Listronotus bonariensis. Next base: position 9,174 of record JACEGR010004620.1, on the reverse strand, counting down.
TATTTTTTGTTTGAAACTGGCAAGATTACCGAAAAGAATACAAAGGTTAAATGAAGCAATGTGTCCAAATTTAAATTTTTTGAGGTCATTGCGTACGTGTCTCTTTAAATTTAGTTAGCAAAAACGATAGGGGTAGTCTATTTTCACCACTTCCAATAATTCTAAAAAGTGTAAATATATTCAAAAATTGTTTTTTTATTATAGAGCTATTTGCGTAGATTTTATTATTCTAGAGCTTTTTGTTTTTGAGATAAAAAATCAAAACTTATTTTTGCAGGGCCGTATTAACTGTTTGAGACGCCCTAGGCTAGAATTTCCGGAGCGCCTATTTTTCACCAAAAACATTTAAAAATGGTCCTTTCCTCCATAGCGTTATTTGGAGTGAAAAAAGGTCATTCCCTCCTTTTTTTGCGTACAGAGAAATCCCCACCTGACCTAAACTTTTTTAAAACTCCCCTGTCTAGCGCTTAGCATTAGGCGCCCTAGGCTGTAGCGTAGTCAGCCTAATGGTCAATACGGCACTGCATTTTTGTATCGCGATATCTTCCTAATAGTTGACTTTTGACCTTGATGTTTAAAATCAATCTACTCTTGCATTTGTTTAGAAACACCCTGTATACAGAACTAAATAACGTGTTTTTAATGTGTTTAGGTCAAAAACAGTGATACTCGAAAATATAGGCATTCAAATCTGAAAAAATAAATGTTTAATTACCATCTGTAAGCTTAATGCTGTAGGTATAGATATTATAATTACTTTTTTTTCAAAATAAGGTAATTAAAACTATTGAAGATAGAGGTACACAGCAAATGTGACAATGTTTGAGCTATACAACACGTTTTTATTATTTTTCAATAATATAGATTTAAAAAAGTGTAGTGTTGCCAATTAAATGTATTTGTGTTTTGACCAACAACAAAGTTAATAATAACGGACAACTAATTTGAGCTCATGCAGACATCGTCTTTCTAATCCTGTACAACAAACTAAATTACCCCACTGTAATGTAATATTAAACTTATAAAAATAAATGTCAATATATTCACCCAACTGTCTACCACCCCTCCATTTTACAAAAAAAATAGTAGGTATTTTATTTATTCCCTAATAAAACCCACGCCTACACAAACAAAATCATATTTAAGTTTAAAAATAGCCTTGTATTTTTATTTATTACCTCAACAAAACGTAGTACACGAAAATTTATCATGAACATCAATTTTCTATAAATGTCTCCTCTATTTTCTCTATTAATTATTAAAGTACAATTTGTGACGTCGTAAATCGCCCAGATTGGGTAGATTTTTACACCCACTTATTATACAGAATGAACCATTATACGTAGGGTGTTCGAAAAGTTTTGAGATATACGTACATTTATTTGATTTTTTAAAAATAATTTCTACCACATTAAATACACTTTTCCATTCTAACAAACCAGTCACTGAAAATAGCTTTCCACTTTTCATTTGAAATTTCAGCGCATATTTTATCCCAGGCCTCCCGTAGCGTGTATTCAGTTTTAAACTTTTGTACTTTTAGTTGGCTCTTGACAAAAGGAAACAACCCAAAGTCACACGGCGCCAAGTCGGGGCTATAAGGCAGATGTTCCAAAAGTCTCAAGCCTGCATCCGTCAAAAATTGACTGGTAAGTTCACCTCGATAAGGTGGGGCATTGTCATGACGAAGGTACCAGCTAGCGAGTTGCGAGTTTGGGCGAATCACTATTAACTTTTCTATAAGTTTTGAAAGGCATACTGTAGTGTACCAGAGAGCATTTACGGTCTTCTGTTCTCGGAGTACAACACGTTCAATTATTCCTCTTGAACCAAAGAAAACAACTATCATTATTTTTTTACAGATTTGATTTGCGAACTTCGGTCGGAGTTTCTTCACCTTCGAGAACCCATATCTTATTCTTTCGTTTAGTTGGGACGTCGTAATAATAAAGATAAGTTTCATCTCCCGTGACGATCGACACTATGTCTTTAGATTTACCCTTCTGGAATTTGGACATCATTTTTTACACCAATTCATTCTTTGTGTCTGCTGCTCGGGAGTTAACTTGTGTGGAACCCAAAGAGTACAAATTGTTCTAAAACCCAAGTGCTTATGTATGATTGTGTGTAATATTGCTAATCTAATGTTCAATGTCTCTTCTAACTGTCGATAGGTAATTCGTCGGTTTGTTTCTATAGCTTTTTGGACGGCAGATATGTTTTCTGGGGTAACTACTTCACACGGTCGACCCTAGCGTGATACGCCTTCAAGCGAAAACGAGCCCCGCTGAAATTGTTTGTACCATCTGTATATGGTCGCACGAGATGGACAGTCATCACCAAGTATAGGCTTCATTTCTTCTAAACACTGTTCTTGAAATAATCCACATGAAAAGTTATATTTCAAAATTGCACGGCACTCGATAGTCGTCCACAACGCCATTGCGCTAAAATCGCTGGACACGAACTGGCGCAAAACTGATAGTTTACTAATAACTATGTAAGACTACGACATGTCATGACATGTACAAACACAAAACATCAATGTTACTTTCCTGCACCATTTAGTTACAAAGTATCTCAAATCTTACTGAACACCCTACGTAAAATCCAACGCTCTACTTACTGCTCTATCTAATCTTTTGAAAATGAGGCGCAGCTTGTATTACAGCAAATATGCCTTTTTTAAACATGATTGTTATGGGGCGTATACCGGGTGGTGCGTCGTAAAGCGGACCATAGGAAATCACAGGGTAAATTTTAAGGGGGTTAATTATTGGTTTTCTGTACATTTTACAGAAAAAATGTAAAATAACTTTTAGAAGAGACAAATCTGACAAACCCCAATAACAAGTTTCAAAAAATATTGAATAAGCGAATCTTGAATTATTCAATTAAATGTAATTGAAAATTTGCCAAATTTTCCTTTCGGGTTAAACCAAACAGACAGCAGCCACCAGCAAACAATCATTTTTTTATTTTTTTTTAAATACTCACTGTCACTGATTTATTATTACTTTTCCTCATGTAAGTGAAAAAATTAATTTTACAGGTGCTTGTTTGGTTTTACCTGAGCCGAAAATTTTGTAATTTTGCAATTACATTTAATTAATTAATTAAAGATTCGCTTTTTTAAATTTCATGTGGTACGAGGATTTTTCATATTGATCTCTTCAAAAGTCATCTTACATTTTTCTGGAAAATGTACAGGGGAGCCAATAATTAACCCCACTAGATAATATATTCAAATATTGACTATGAAAATTAAAAAATATTGGAAATGTTTTTATTCCTCTATTAGTGGTATTTGCAAAATGGATGAGGATTTTGGTGAAAAAAAAAACCTGGGAAAAACAGCTTTTGTCTAAAAATTTTTACAAAAAACAAAGTACATCCCTCAGTACTTTGTTTTTGTAAATTTTAGGGATAAGCTTCCTAAATTTTATTTATTTTTTGGTCTTATGATATTAAGCAAAACATAGCAATAATTAGGCAGAAGTGTTGAAAAATATAAATGGATAAATTATTGTTTCTTCCATAAAAAGTTATAGTTTGGGTTAGATCTGGTTAGTGACTAAAAAACTATTATTATATACGAATATTCGTCTAAACTAAGGAACTAAGGCCGCTTTTAGACGGGCTACTTTTTGCAGTCGAAGTTGACCGCAAAAAGTCGATCGTTTGTGGTTGATTGTCACGACTTGCAGTTGTCATTTAACAACCCTGGAAAAAGCGATTCCTTTTCATAGGGGTGTTTTTCGACTGCAACCGAACTTGTCGCCGATCCCGTCGACTACACGTTAGTTACAACTACAGTTGTAGTCAAAATTGGCGACAAGACGCCAATATTTTTGTAGTCAACTTCGACTGCAAAAGTCGACCGCCTGAAAGCGGCCTAATAGGGTAGAGATAAATTAAGTAAATCATTATTTTTTTATTTTTGTGACATTCTATAAAGGTTTATAATGTTTAAAGTACTAGAGTATCGTGGGTGTTGGTTTATTCGATGTATAACCCATTTTTCCCAATTTTGTCAACGTTGTCCAAGCAATAAAACATATAGTTTTTGCATTTTACAGCACCTTTTAAACAACGCGGTAGTGCCACCACGAACGATATTTTTAAATAACTAAATACTAGCGATATCCCCATTATTCCGAATACGCCGATTTTTGGTGGGACTGGGTGTCTTCGCGGAGGTGAGGACATTTTTTTATAATTTTTTGCTCTTTAAAAAATTTTGGAGATGAAAAATAAACTTTATCAACGAGTTGACCGATTTATTTTATTTATCGTTTTCTGTAAAAACATTTTAAAAGTGAGGACCTTTTCTTTGCTCTTCAAAAGTTTAGAGAAAAGAAATCCAACTTATTTTCACTTTTTCCCATTTGTCCCGATTTTTATAATTGAAAATGTAGTTACTGTAATCAAGCCAGGATTTAGATTTGTGGGGCTGCCCTTCAAATTATGTTATTTTGATAATATAATTTTTTCAAATAATGAAATATAATTTTTGTCAGTAGAAATTTACTATAAAATAATTATAAGACATTAATATTTTACAAATTTTTTAGGTGGTTATTTAACACATCCCTCTTTATAATACAATAAATAGAAAGAAAACATAATGCCCAAATTAATAATGAAACAAAATTATTTTTAAGGTAAAAAAGTTTAAAAAATGTTATCGCATTTATTTTTAAAATACCAAAATAAATACCCAAGTACGCAACAAATAAAACAAACAAGTAAAATATAATAAAGTTCGCCATTATGTCAGTTCGGACCGAACAGTTTTACTAAATAATAAAGTTTAATAAAAAATGTGCCAACGAAAATAAATTAAATTAATTTACAATATTACTTTAAAAAACAAAACAAAATTGGTATTTCAGAATTCTTTAGACATTAAAAATAAGAAAATATTTATAATAAAAAGCCACCTTTTGTAAGCCACTGTTTAAATTACTCAACTAGATATTAGAGACATTTTGCACCTCTTAAAATAACAGACTATTTTTGGCCTCCTTATGGTTATCGTTATTAAACATAACGATTACGGCAGCAGTTTTAGACAGAGATTTTGCAACCTCTTTTAAGAAATTTATCTTGCGTCTGCGCTTTCGACCCATAACCTTATTTTTGCCTGTGGTTCGCCGATTTTAAAGTTTGCGAAAAATCAGTATTTACTTTTATTCTCCATAAGTTATATATTGATTTTTTAATATATACAAACAGTTCCCTTAATTTTGTTTTTTAAAGTAGATGTAAACAATACAGTATAAGCAAAAGCAAGTGTGCCAGATTGTAACATGTAAATTAATTACTGATTTAAAACATCCTTAAAAATGCAAGTCCGTTTTCATTTCTTTACACTATTTTATTTTTCTTACTGCTATGAATTTTTCGCTAATTATTCGTTATGTATCAATAATATTTTAATTAATACGGTATTAAAATTTCAACCTTCTTAAATAATCGATATTAAAAATTTTACAATTTGGCAACCACGCAGTTTACCAATAACGATAAAGATAACGATAAGCTCTTCGGTATTCATCCGTAATTAAAGGAGTCCGGTATGGTTAATAACGATAACGGATCATGTTTGCGTTACTGCGCAGTCTCAGAATAAAGTTAACCACAACGGAATTGCAAAATAAGGGGTGCAAAATGTCTCTATTCTTTAAATCGATAACAGTTGATACACGAAAAGACCAACGCTTTTTACCGTTGCCCGTCCCCGTTTTCAAAACAAGTTTTTTTCCTCCCATTAACTTTTTCTACGCTCTCCAGACGCCAGTATATTTGGAAGAGATAAAATTTCCAGACCCACCGAAGCTAAGAGGACTTACAAGTTATAGGATGTCCAAACCAAATTTTCTCAATAATTATTTTATAGTTTATTTTTTCCGTGCGTTTACATGGCCATGACTGCAAAGATTTTTAGCTCTACAAACAATTGACATTCATTTCCAAATAAGTAGTGCTATTGAGAAAGTTAAGCCAAGTGTATTTTTAACTGTTTTAAACTCATATATCTAATCAAAGACGAAAATTAATTTAGTGTTTATTGACTGAAATAAAATTCAAATTTTTTTATTATCTTCGAGGACTTGCATATTTTCAAGGAGCTGAAATTTTTAAATTTTGCAATAAATTCATTTAAAGGTATTTTATGGTAGTGGCGCCCAAGAGGCGTATTCGAGATTTACAACGCGGCAGATTAATATACCGGAGGATACCTTGTACCCGGTTAAGTACCTCCACCAAATATAAGCCCCGTATACAGGGCCGATCGTACAAAACAAAAGTAAAACCGATACGATCCGAACAATTTCCACAAACCAAAATAATCACAGTATTTTTTGACATATTTAAAAATCTATAGCCGCTTTCTCCACCGATAAAAAAGTATATGTTATATAACATTTTTTTCTTCGTATCATCTTTGCTTTGCAACCCAATAGGTCTCTACTATTAGACTATGCACAGCACAGTCAATCTTGGTCTTTGTTTGGGTATTTTTTTATCTTTGTGACAGTCCACGAAGGCTTATGCCCAGGGCCGTATTCACTGTTTGAGGTGCCCTAGGCTAGAATTCCCGGAGCGCCCTATTTTCCACCAAAAAATTTTTGAAGACGAAAAAAAAAAATAAAGGTTCTTTCCTCCGTGGCGCCTATTTAATTCCAAAGCACCTTATTCACAGAGAAATTAGTCACCAAAAATCCCCACCCGACTTAAACTTTCTTAAAAACTCCCCTGTCTAGTGCCTATTACTCCCCTGTCTGGCGCCTATTTTTCGTGGCGCCCTAGGCTGTAGCCTAGTTAGCCTAATGGTTAATACGGCACTGCTTATGCCCAAGTACCTCCGCGACGGCTTCTGAGTTTTTCGATGTTTTCCCCATCTTTTCATCTGTTCCGTCAACGTTGTCCAAATACTGAAATCTGTTACTAATAAAAATATCTCCCCGATTGGGGATCGATCTTCTGGGTTAAAGATCAAAGACTGTTTACTACCAGGGAGACACCTAGGTCTATAAAGGTTAGAAGTATTTTAAATGGCATTTGTCTGTAGAGCTAATGGCCTCCGCAGTCATGGCCACAAGTTATCTGCGAAAAAAGACAGTTTTAAGAAAATTGCCGAAACACCTTATGATATTTATTGAGGGAAACGTTTTTAACAAAAAATTGGACAAACCCTTTAACTCCTTAAGCACCAGGGCTACCCCCAAAATACCTAAATGAGAAGACGGTTCTGGTGATACATTATTATAAAGCTCCTGACGCGTACTTTATAACCCTAGAATTTAAATTAATTACTTTAACCTACTACAAAATGGCGATACTTTAAATATTACCTAAATACTTGATTTAGGTGGCCATATTTCTGAAACAAATAAACCCAGATATGCTCAATGTAGTATTTTCTTAAAGCTCTTTTAAAGATTTTTTATTTGTTATACTAGTAATAATACCCAAAGTAGGACCAAAAGTATATATTTTTAATGAAGGACGTTGTACATTATATTACTATTAAAAAGATCTTTTAAAAACCTTAAAAAACTAATGCATTAAGTACTTCTAACTTTATTACTTTCGGAAACATGACATTTAAATCAGGTATTTAGGTAACATTTAAAGTACCTGCCATTTTGTAGTAGGTAAAGGTATTGACTTTATATTTTAGGGGTAGAAAGTACTCGTCAAGAGCTTTAGAAAGATGTTTTACTCGAGCCTTCTTCTCATTTAAGAATTTGGGCTGGTGGCTAAGGGGTTAAAAAAATAAGAAGTTGGTATTTTTAAAACTGAAACAATAAAACCAAAATACAATTTTTCAGTTTTTTTTAATATTTAAAAAAACAAGACGAAATAAAACCTTGATTAAAATTAAATACCTAATAACATTACATGCAAAAACTCATTCATAAAACACAACCCTTCCTTTTTTACCCAGGACACCCTATATTTTCATAATCAGACTGACGCCACGATTCGAGAGGAATTTTTCAATGAACGCGATCATGCGCTTTACCCGGAAAATGTTTTCCCGGAACGTGGAAATCCCATTTTCCATTAAAGGTTAACTACAAACCAGTTGCGATCTAACATAACCTTTAAATACCGCCCTTTTGACATAGAATCCATTAAAAAAAAATTGTGAAAGCCGAGATAAAGTGTATTTTTAATAAGGTAATTTTAATATATTTTTTTATTACTATTTAGTTGGAGCTACAGATACTTTACTATTTATTTTCTTTTAGAAAACATAAACTTAAATAGTATATTAAATGTGTATAAGCTTAATATTTAAAAAGTAATACAATTTGGGTAAGTTTCAACTTTTTATACGAACCATATGTTTATTAACCTAAATGAATTTTGAAAATCGTCAGTTTAAAATTAAACTGTAAACTGGCACTTTTCAACTGTCATTCCAACGAAATCAAGCTTTAAAAATGCATTTTGAAATTCTTTATTTAAATAGATTTTTAGAAAATTGATGCCTTGCTGACGTCATAGTGGCGTCAGCAAGCGCGGTCTGAGAGTCCCCGTTCAACAGTTTGTACATTGCGTGAATCATCACCGACGCCGTCTCGACGGAAGGGACGCTATCTTTAAATTAATTTGTAATTTATGATTTTTCTTCTAAATTAGATATTGGTCAGATTTATTGATAATTAATAGATAACGAAGGTCTGCAAAATTAAGTTTTTATGTCTATAAATGAATAGTGTATTTTTATAGTATGTTTTTATACCAATTTGAGTCCACTGAATACGAAAATACAGAATGTTAGTAAACTGTAGTACCAAACTGCTTGTATAATTCCCTAATTAAAATTTAAAAAAAAAAACGTTTATAAACATGGATCCGGAAATTCTTCATTCTCAAGATAAAGGGGAATAAAATTTTATTAGACACATTATAGTAAAATTTGTTACACTTGATAAAACAAAACCGTTATTTAATTAAGAATTTCTTGTTGTTGGTACATTATTGTATGAAACTAGTAGAGACAACTTTATTTAATATATATATATATATATATACAGTGGCGGCAAACTAATTGGAAACGATACTTAAAAAATAATAAATAAATAATTTTTTTACAGAAATGTATACGAGAAATTTCAAATTTTATTTTAATGATACTTAAAAAGTTAAAGTATC
>JACEGR010004619.1:0-84867 GCA_014170235.1 Listronotus bonariensis | reverse complement strand
AATTATTTAGTATCCGGTTTTTTGCTATTTTAACGATTTTTTAAAATATTTTGTTGTACATGTTATCTATTAGTTGTTCTGAATGAAAGCGCAGTTTTGAATTATTATTTGTCTACTTTTATTATGGACAATCCGATATTCCTTCGAGTGGCTTTTGACACCATAACGATTTACCTTTTTGTTTGGATTTTTTTTATGGTATAGTATCTAATTTAACCATAAAAATATACTAATCACAAAGCTAGGTTAAAAAACATCCTCAGCTGCAGAAAGTCGTTGGCGGTAAATGAAAATTCAGAACTAATAAATGACTGGACATGCGCTTTAAAACAATCCCAAACCAGTTTGGTACTAGTTCAGAATCAGTTCATTACTTAATCTGTGAACAAAGCTATTTATGACCCCATCCCCAGAATGTGCTGTAAATTTACTGATTTTTTTTTAACGGAATATTTGGGATGTACGCCACTTATGTTTTATTTAGAAGAGTACCTAAAATATGTAAATATCAAAAATTAAAAAAAAACCTTAAAATAGCAGAAAACCGTTTATTAAACTGTTACCTTTTGCTAATTGTCTAGAAAGTATCTGCAATTTCGATTTTGAACAAATTTGTTGTTCTGATCATGAATCTGAAATTAGTGAAGTAATGTTTTTTCCGTTATTTAACGTGCTGTCAACAAAAAAACAATTAAACATAGGATTTTCGCCCAGCAAACACTATTTGCCGGCAATGTACATTTTTCATATTGGCATTGATGGTAAAGCATTGGCAATTGGTAGCAATATTATGCCAACATCTTATACGCATTAAAAACTCAACCCTAAATAAACACTTAATTGCCAATAAATATTACATGCAGGCGAATTGCCGGCAAGCATGCAAAAATAGCGGCATACCAATCCTGATTAAATAAAACACGCGTTTTTGTTGCAGTCAAATAAATATTGGATTTTTGAAGGCAAACCTTCAACGCATATTCATACTTTTTAAACCATATTATTAACATTGGTATTTAACTAACATTAAAGCAATTTTTTTGATCTGTTTTATTTATAATGGCAGCTAAACAACATTATTTTATGTTTTTTTACATAATTTAAAGGAAATGGCCTTTTCATAACATTTTATTGTTAAAAATTATGCAAATAAAAATTAGGTCAATCAAAATGTTTATTATGTATTTTGGAGCGAATAAAAATAAAATGATGGTCTTTTTTAAAGAAAAGATTTTCTTAATAGACATAATTAAATGTATTAATTACCTAATAAGTGTGTGTTGTGTGATTAATTGGTGATGGCTAGTCGAGAAGACAAGATATTCAAGTAGACTGTTAGAAGCTGTAAACATTTTGTTTAAAACTTTATGAAAAGTTTTAAAGACGTGTTAATAAAAAATATTATATAAATTTAATAGTTTTTTGACATACCGATAGATGGCGTAATGGACAATAAACTACTACGTTTCTACAATATCTTCGCTTTTTATTGTCTAAACCCATTAGACAGAAGTAATTCGAGAGCGGTCTGCGGTAGGTGATCTCACTTAGCTTTGAAAGAAATATCTTCGGCTAGTGTAAAAATCTGCATCTCCAAGTTGGACAGTGTTCCGAGAGATGGTACTTTGCATTGCAAGGAAATTGTATGCAGTAAGGAGTTTTTTCCTATTTTAATTTTCAAATAAAATATCGCATTATTTTAGCTTTTAAAAAAAGTATATGCGACAATTTTCGTCAATATGACGTCAGCTTGCTGCTTGGAAGTATCTGCATTTGCCCACTTTCGTGTCTTTTTGTTATCTTTTTGCCAATAACTTATTAATGATGGATGCCATCATCTTAAACGCATTTTTTTGCCAATAACTTATTAATGACGGATGCCATCACTTTATCTGCAACACGTGGCCCAATAACGGCCAATTGCCCACTTTCGCGTCTTTTTGATACCTTTTTGCCAATGCCTTGCCATTAAAGAGTGTTGGCAATGCCAGTAAATTAAATGTACAACGCCGGCATAAAATGTTATATGGGCGGTTTATTGCAAAAATATACTTTTTTCAAATAGAACACCCCGTATATTAAATCACTATTCGAAAGACTTATTAAAGAGCTTTTAAAAAATCCTCATCTGTGTTATTCAATTTTTACTAGTTTTAAAAATATGACCATCCTAAAGAATTTAATAATAACCTGGTACTTTTTTATAAAACACTATATAAATTGCATTACTATTAAAAAAAAGCGCATTTGATATGTCTATCTGTTATAGTTTTAGAAATATAGCCATACAAATCTAAAATATAGTACATGTTTATTTTATCTTCGACACTAAACTTAATGCTTATAGCTTAAAGCTGAAGATATAAGGAAATTTAACATAATTTTTTGATTTAAATGGCCATATTTTTTAACTTATAAGAGATAGACTTATAAAATGTAATATCTTTTTAAAGCTATTTAAAATATGTATTTATTGATGATGGACTATACAAAGTGTTTTATTCAAACCATGCGGGCTAATAATTTAATTCCCGAGGATGAACATATTTCCGAAACTATTAAAAATTGGATGTATCACATGCTACCTTTTTAAAACTCTTTGATAGATCTTACTATGGGTGATATAATATACTAAGTGTTTTCTTTAAAAAAAAACCTTTTTGTAATAAATCAAAAACCCGTTATTCAAATTGTGTGTCCCTTGGCAGCACGTTAATCAACAAAAAAAATATTACAACTACTACTAATTTAACCGACTTTGTATCTCCAATAATAAGGAAGTTAGTATAGTACCAAACGCGACCCATTTATAAGCATGTTTTTTGATTCGCCGGATCCGAATTTGAAATTACTTTAGGCCATACGCCATTCAATTTTGAGTAAATGACACATAAGAAATAGCGAAAATTGTCCACAATTTTTACGTTTATTTGTAATTTACTCGAAATTGGAGAATGTACGGCTTAAACTAACTTGAAATTCAGATATAGCGGATCATAAACCATGCAAGTCGCGTCTAATACACAGGTAACTTTTTTTTGTGTGTCAGTAATAACATTGCTTACTACCAATTACAATATTATATACCAACTCTATTGAAATCTGAAATTGGTTAAAACGTTAGTGAAACATTTACAACTAAATTAATTCATTTTTTTTAGAGCACTTTACTACCATATTAGTTTGCATAATATAATAATTAATTATTATACTTTTATGCCATTAAAAAAATATTTGTAATTTCTAGCCTGTATTTAAAGTAATTTTGTTTATTTGTCAAAATTATCTACAACAGACAATACAAATAATAAAATTGCAACGGGGACGGTCATGAACCCTCAATTACCTCTAGTAAATAATAACAAATTATTTCTGATAATATAAATACATGGTAATTGTTTAACCCCTGTATCTCTAAAAGAAAGTGATATATTAGTGATACATTTACAACTCAATTTAATCACTTCTTTAACAACTCTTTACTACCATATTACTTTGCATAATATATTAACACAAGCCCACAAAAAAAAGTGGTGTTTGTTGGGTGTCTGACCCACCTAATCAGGCGTATTTTTTTCCGCTAAACACGAAAAAAGTCAAAATTAAAAGTTAAACTGCAAAAACCGAATTGCGGAGGCTCAGGGAGCATTAGCAATTTTTTTATTTGTAAGGGGTTATGTAGCATCTCATTTTAAAGGCCATTTGATACTTTATTTAACGCCATTTTGTTTTCAAAAATCGGCCCAGTCATTCCAGACTTACAAACCAATACCATTATTATACTTTTATGCCATTAAAACAATATTTATAATTTCTAGTTTGTTTAATGTAATAAAATGCTTGTAAACCTCCAACTAGATTAACTTTATTGGATCTATTGGCATTTTAATGGGCATCACAGCCTATATTATTGAGAGAAAATGTACGCCACTGGCTTTCTATATGGTTTTTAAAATTTTTTTCTTTGAAGCAACTAAAAATACAACTTTTTGGTGTCGTATATTTTTTTCATATCTGGCTTCGCATATAAGAAATTTATAAAATACCGAATTTTAATACACCAAAGCGAAAGAAAGTTATGACTGCAACCGACTGCAAGTGGCTCTTCTACATTTAAAAACAAAAAAGTTAGCACATTTCCGTTCCCCACTTCAAAACCTATTAATACTGGATTTCGTTGGAAAAATGTCTTATAATAAATAAAATATTTAAAGATAACTAAAATAAAATAAAATAATTGGCACCCAATCGTTATATTTTGATTTAAGGAATTTGTGATAACATTTTGTACAAACTTTTAGAGGAACTCTGTATTTATTTACATAATATAGTTAGCTCTTATAACATTAAAATACAATCAATAATTATAAAAACTAAAATTTTTATCGTTTTGTTTTATTTTTTAGCTTTACCTCAAGATTCCCCTCCACTAAACAATGTGAATAATATTTCAAGTAAGTAATGTAACTTTTAAATAATTGTTCTTATTTTTAACATATCTTACATAAATAAAGTATACATGGTAAAAGAAAATTTAAACAGCCGTTTTTAATATAAAGATTTTAATATAGAGAGGTCCTAAAGTATGTCACCCTCCTTAACTTATAAACCATAACAGTAGGGAGAATATGCCGGTTGACTTAACCTCCGTCCCCCACCAACCAAACAAAATTTTTTTCAATTAATAACTTAACAGAAAAAAAGTGCCTCTTCATAAAAGGTCCTGCCTGATAAAAAATACATTTCCATCAAAAAAAATGTTGGATGTACAGGGTGGCTCAAAAAAGACTTATTTCCAAATTAATATACAAGGAATTTCCTAATTTCAGTAAGAAACTTTAAAGAGTGATTTATTTGTTATTTTATGAAGAAAAGTTCCTATAAACATATGTCCGGGGTTGCTTCGTTTCTCAGATATAGAGCATTAAAATTTTTAAAAAGTCGATATTTTAAATATATCTTAATTACCCTTAAACCAATTTAGTTCAAATTTAGTAGTTTGTTTAATGTAATAAAATGCTTGTAAACCTCCAACTAGATTAACTTTATTGGATCTATTGGCATTTTAATGGGCATCACAGCCAATATTATTGAGAAAAAAATGTACGCCACTTGCTTCCTATATGGTTTTTATATTTTTTTCTTTGAAGCAACTAAAAATACAACTTTTTGGTGTCGTACATTTTTTTCATATCTGGCTTCGCATATAAGAAATTTATAAAATACCGAATTTTAATACACCAAAGCGAAAGAAAGTTATGACTGCAACCGACTGCAAGTGGCTCTCTCTACATTTAAAAACAAAAAAGTTAGCACATTTCCGTTCCCCACTTCAAAAACCTATTAATACTGGATTTCGTTGGAAAATGTCTTATAATAAATAAAATATTTAAAGATAACTAAAATAAAATAAAATAATTGGCACCCAATCGTTATATTTTGATTTAAGGAATTTGTGATAACATTTTGTACAAACTTTTAGAGGAACTCTGTATTTATTTACATAATATAGTTAGCTCTTATAACATTAAAATACAATCAATAATTATAAAAACTAAAATTTTTATCGTTTTGTTTTATTTTTTAGCTTTACCTCAAGATTCCCCTCCACTAAACAATGTGAATAATATTTCAAGTAAGTAATGTAACTTTTAAATAATTGTTCTTATTTTTAACATATCTTACATAAATAAAGTATACATGGTAAAAGAAAATTTAAACAGCCGTTTTTAATATAAAGATTTTAATATAGAGAGGTCCTAAAGTATGTCACCCTCCTTAACTTATAAACCATAACAGTAGGGAGAATATGCCGGTTGACTTAACCTCCGTCCCCCACCAACCAAACAAAATTTTTTTCAATTAATAACTTAACAGAAAAAAAGTGCCTCTTCATAAAAGGTCCTGCCTGATAAAAAAATACATTTCCATCAAAAAAATGTTGGATGTACAGGGTGGCTCAAAAAGACTTATTTCCAAATTAATATACAAGGAATTTCCTAATTTCAGTAAGAAACTTTAAAGAGTGATTTATTTGTTATTTTATGAAGAAAAGTTCCTATAAACATATGTCCGGGGTTGCTTCGTTTCTCAGATATAGAGCATTAAAATTTTTAAAAAAGTCGATATTTTAAATATATCTTAATTACCCTTAAACCAATTTAGTTCAAATTTAGTAGTTTGTTTAATGTAATAAAATGCTTGTAAACCTCCAACTAGATTAACTTTATTGGATCTATTGGCATTTTAATGGGCATCACAGCCAATATTATTGAGAAAAAATGTACGCCACTTGCTTCCTATATGGTTTTTATATTTTTTTCTTTGAAGCAACTAAAAATACAACTTTTTGGTGTCGTACATTTTTTCATATCTGGCTTCGCATATAAGAAATTTATAAAATACCGAATTTTAATACACCAAAGCGAAAGAAAGTTATGACTGCAACCGACTGCAAGTGGCTCTCTCTACATTTAAAAACAAAAAAGTTAGCACATTTCCGTTCCCCACTTCAAAAACCTATTAATACTGGATTTCGTTGGAAAATGTCTTATAATAAATAAAATATTTAAAGATAACTAAAATAAAATAAAATAATTGGCACCCAATCGTTATATTTTGATTTAAGGAATTTGTGATAACATTTTGTACAAACTTTTTAGAGGAACTCTGTATTTATTTACATAATATAGTTAGCTCTTATAACATTAAAATACAATCAATAATTATAAAAACTAAAATTTTTATCGTTTTGTTTTATTTTTTAGCTTTACCTCAAGATTCCCCTCCACTAAACAATGTGAATAATATTTCAAGTAAGTAATGTAACTTTTAAATAATTGTTCTTATTTTTAACATATCTTACATAAATAAAGTATACATGGTAAAAGAAAATTTAAACAGCCGTTTTTAATATAAAGATTTTAATATAGAGAGGTCCTAAAGTATGTCACCCTCCTTAACTTATAAACCATAACAGTAGGGAGAATATGCCGGTTGACTTAACCTCCGTCCCCCACCAACCAAACAAAATTTTTTTCAATTAATAACTTAACAAAAAAAAGTGCCTCTTCATAAAAGGTCCTGCCTGATAAAAAATACATTTCCATCAAAAAAATGTTGGATGTACAGGGTGGCTCAAAAAGACTTATTTCCAAATTAATATACAAGGAATTTCCTAATTTCAGTAAGAAACTTTAAAGAGTGATTTATTTGTTATTTTATGAAGAAAAGTTCCTATAAACATATGTCCGGGGTTGCTTCGTTTCTCAGATATAGAGCATTAAAATTTTTAAAAAAGTCGATATTTTAAATATATCTTAATTACCCTTAAACCAATTTAGTTCAAATTTAGTAGTTTGTTTAATGTAATAAAATGCTTGTAAACCTCCAACTAGATTAACTTTATTGGATCTATTGGCATTTTAATGGGCATCACAGCCAATATTATTGAGAAAAAATGTACGCCACTTGCTTCCTATATGGTTTTTATATTTTTTTCTTTGAAGCAACTAAAAATACAACTTTTTGGTGTCGTATATTTTTTCATATCTAGCTTCGCATATAAGAAATTTATAAAATACCGAATTTTAATACACCAAAGCGAAAGAAAGTTATGACTGCAACCGACTGCAAGTGGCTCTCTCTACATTTAAAAACAAAAAAGTTAGCACATTTCCGTTCCCCACTTCAAAAACCTATTAATACTGGATTTCGTGGAAAAATGTCTTATAATAAATAAAATATTTAAAGATAACTAAAATAAAATAAAATAATTGGCACCCAATCGTTATATTTTGATTTAAGGAATTTGTGATAACATTTTGTACAAACTTTTAGAGGAACTCTGTATTTATTTACATAATATAGTTAGCTCTTATAACATTAAAATACAATCAATAATTATAAAAACTAAAATTTTTATCGTTTTGTTTTATTTTTTAGCTTTACCTCAAGATTCTCCACTAAACAACGTGAATAATATTTCAAGTAAGTAATGTAACTTTTAAATAATTGTTCTTATTTTTAACATATCTTACATAAATAAAGTATACATGGTAAAAGAAAATTTAAACAGCCGTTTTTAATATAAAGATTTTAATATAGAGAGGTCCTAAAGTATGTCACCCTCCTTAACTTATAAACCATAACAGTAGGGAGAATATGCCGGTTGACTTAACCTCCGTCCCCCAGACAAACTTCTAATCTTAAAATCTCTGACGTCATTTAAAATTTACGAATCTTGCGCAACATGTTATTTAGAGCGTGGTCATTACTATCTGTCAAATGTCATTTGTCACCTGTCATATGTTAAAAATAACGTAACGTAGAAATTGGCCGCTATACGTGAGGAGATACTTGTGCTAAGGCCTTAAAATGATTTGCGCAAACGTAAAAATTTTAAAGTCATACCGTTCGAGCACTATCGGCTAAAATTGTTATTTAATCTCGATGATGAGTCATCGGCGTGCAGTCCTAAATTTTTATAATTAGTGTGACGTCAGACCTATCGAATAGCGAAAACCGCATGGCGCCATCTTTAATCATAAAGACGCTACAGCTATTTAAAAATAGTTAAGAGATATCAATTAGCGATTAGAACGGTAATTCTATAGTAGAATTGATCACTGAGGCCTAGTATATTTAGAATAATTAAACTGCGCGCCGATGACTCATCGTCGAGGTTAAATAACGATACCGTCCGAACCGTATAACCTAAAGTTTTTACGTTTGCGCAGATCTATTAAGACCTTGCGCAGTATCTTAGGCATAGCGGCCAATTTCTGGGTTCCGTTATTTTTAACATATGACAAGTGACAGATGACATTTGACAAATAATGACCACGCCCTAAATAACGCAGTTGCACATGATTCCTGAATTTTAAATGACGTCAGAAATTTTAAGATTATAAGCTCCCCCCGAGGGACGGAGATCAGTCTACCGGCATATTTTCCCATTCATAACACTATATTCTTTTATGTATTATTGTAGACCAATATGAAGATGAGGTACTATAGTGCCAACAGGGGAGGCAACAGGGAGGCATGAGGGCAACAGGGGAGGCAGCAGAGGAGGAAACAGAGGAGGCACTTAAGGGGAGGCAACAGGAGAGCCGCAAGAGGGGAGGCAACAGGGGAGGCATAAGGGGAGGCAACAGGGGAGGCAGCAGAGGAGAAAACAGGGGGAAGGCGACCAACAACAACCAACAAAATCAGGGAGATGAAGCGCTTGGCAACACAAGAAAAGAAGCAGGTAGAAGGTGGAAAAGGAGGCAGAGACAATTAAATAAAACAAGACGTGAGTTTATTATTTTTATTTTTATTAAGAATTTTTAAATTTTTTAATTATTACCAATAACAATATAGAATAACATATTACCATACTAACATTTTATATTTACACGATATGTAATTTACCAATATGATATTAATTTTAACTATATTTTGATATTCTTTTTTTATATTTTTAACAATTTCACTTAATGGTTGTTGTTGATTAAAAAAGGGAATAGTCTAGCTTTACCTTACAACCTATTAATAACAGAAAAATTATATTTGAAATGGGTAGTTAAAATTCCTTTTCCGGGTTTTAATAGCAAAAATAGAAAAAACGGTATAAGGCATTTATTATGTTTTACCAATCTAGAATCACAAACAATATTTTTTTTGGCAACTCGTGCATATTGACTCATCTGCAAGACGTAAACAAATTGAGGTATCGATGACCTGGCAGCGATTAAAGAAGTTCGGGAATGAGTCAGTCAGACGGATTACGTTGCATAGTACAGAAGCGGTAGCCTTATTAATTTTGTTAATTGTTATTATTTAAATATATTTGTGTTATTAAAGTTTGTGTGTTATTGTAGAAGTTATTTATACATCGTTACAGTGCAGCGGCGGGATAAATACCTGCTTTTCGAAGTGTAGTTTGAAGAAATAAGTGTGTTACGTAAACATTTATTTATGAGTTATTGTTTACATGTTTAAATGATTTGTGGCTTTCGTTTATTTTTTAATTTAGTTAAATAGTGAGTGTTATAGTGATTTGAAAACGTACAAATGGGCAGAGACAGAAAGAGGCGTTACTCAAGTAGTTCGTCTACTACGACTAGCGATAGTGATTCATCAAGTAATAATGATGCTGGGCGATACAGTAGGAAAAAGCATAGATCAAAAACTGTAAGTACAGTAAAATCAAATACATACTCTCGACAAAAAGACATCGTGGCCAGCGGGTTGATGTAAACGCTACACCTCGCCAACGGCAGCGGGAAAGTCCTGCAGACCGGGCTGAAAATACAGAACAGTCACGTTCATACACGCCAGTTAGGAAATGCAGTAGTGATCTAAACGTTGGACACTGTGGCATTAATTCCTCAAGCATCAACATACTAGAGTCTGTTTCGGATGCAAACGTTGCACAAGACAGTACTTCACGTATATTGACAACTGAGAGTCAACCTGACAATTGACTCATCTGCAAGACGTAAACAAATTGAGGTATCGATGACCTGGCAGCGATTAAAGAAGTTCGGGAATGAGTCAGTCAGACGGATTACGTTGCATAGTACAGAAGCGGTAGCCTTATTAATTTTGTTAATTGTTACTATTTAAATATATTTGTGTTATTAAAGTTTGTGTGTTATTGTAGAAGTTATTTATACATCGTTACAGTGCAGCGGCGGGATAAATACCTGCTTTTCGAAGTGTAGTTTGAAGAAATAAGTGTGTTACGTAAACATTTATTTATGAGTTATTGTTTACATGTTTAAATGATTTGTGGCTTTCGTTTATTTTTTAATTTAGTTAAATAGTGAGTGTTATAGTGATTTGAAAACGTACAAATGGGCAGAGACAGAAAGAGGCGTTACTCAAGTAGTTCGTCTACTACGACTAGCGATAGTGATTCATCAAGTAATAATGATGCTGCGCGATACAGTAGGAAAAAGCATAGATCAAAAACTGTAAGTACAGTAAAATCAAATACATACTCTCGACAAAAAGACATCGTGGCCAGCGGGTTGATGTAAACGCTACACCTCGCCAACGGCAGCGGGAAAGTCCTGCAGACCGGGCTGAAAATACAGAACAGTCACGTTCATACACGCCAGTTAGGAAATGCAGTAGTGATCTAAACGTTGGACACTGTGGCATTAATTCCTCAAGCATCAACATACTAGAGTCTGTTTCGGATGCAAACGTTGCACAAGACAGTACTTCACGTATATTGACAACTGAGAGTCAACCTGACAAACGTATAGCCCATTTAGAAGGTTTAGTTGTTTCGCTCTTACAACAAAACAGTGAACGTCAAGTTAGAGTCTCGATTAGACCAGATTGCATTCCCGAATTTGATCCAAACGATAGGAATAGTAGCTGTTCTAGATGGTTAGACAAAATTGATCAGTTAGCAAGTATCAACAAGTGGGACGAGAAAACAACTATTTACCATATGCAGTCCAGATTAACGGGTTTTGCAAAGACTTGGTACAACAGTCTGGACAATTATAAGTATACTTCGACCGAGTGGAAGCATATGCTCATTCAAACGTTCCCTGACCATCAAGATTTTCCTTCGGCCCTCAAAAAAATGATGAGACGGGTTAAGCTAGCACATGAATCATGGACTGAATATTATTTTTCTAAGCTGCAGCTGCTACGCCAATGTAATATAAATGGCAAAAATGCTGTTGCCATGATTATTGATGGTATTCAAGACTCAACCATACAATCAGGGGCAAAAGTAGGTCGTTATGAAGATCCTGAGCGTTTATACGCAGATTATTTATCGACATTAAATGTTACCCGAGAATTTGGACATGGTCGGGACAAGATAGAGTTTAAACGAAAAATTCCAGAGCCGAATAAAATCGAAAATCCTCACAAAAGGCGAACACCTAGACCAAATAAATGTTTCAACTGCCAGAAAGTCGGTCATATGCATAGAGAATGTACACAACCACGTTTAGAATGCACTATATGCAAGAGATTGGGCCATTCAGCAACAAATTGTCGTAATAACAAACCTTCAACATCACGAAATGCAATGTTATGCAATACTAAGTCACAATCAAATGCTGCCGATTACTATGTGACATGTCACATAAACGGACAGGAGCTGCAGGGTTTTGTAGACTCTGGTTGCGAAGTGGTCATTATTCGCAAAAGTGATGCAAAAAAACTTGGTTTAAAATGGAGCGATAGTGATGTATGTCTCAATGGCTATGGAGGCAGCAGTACTAAAGTTTTGGGAGTATCTCATGCCGATCTTATTGTGGATCTTCTTAAAACCACAGTAGATCTTTTTGTTGTGCCAGACCATATACAAAATGTACCAGTTCTTATTGGGAGATCCATCTTGAATAAAGAAAATGCCATCACAGTAGTTAAAAAAGGCAGTGTACGACTATTTAGTGCTGATATAGCGGAATTACCACAACTAGATGACCTACCAACTAAGAAGATTAAACTGATGGCCAAAACATGCTCAGAAATTCCGCCAAACCATATAGCTATCGTTCATTGTACGTCCAACGAGGACTGCACTAGTGAAATTTTCATAGACCTTAGAAGTTGTCTAAAACCGAATTCTGAATACATAATTCCAAGATGTGTGGTCTCATCAAGCGATGCTTTGGTTCCTGTGCTAAACTTAGCAAAAATCCGATACGTTTTGCAGCAAACCAAGTAGTTACACGTGGAGACCGATGCACGCCTGAAGGACCAAGGGTAAGTGTCAATAAAGTTGATACAGCGAGTCTATCAAAGTTTACCATTTCTGATATAAAAAGTTTGGTATATGATAACGTATCAGATACTGACCTTTACAAACTTGTACTACTACTAAATAAATATCGTTATTGTTTTGCGTTAAACGTTAACGAGTTAGGTACAATAAAAAATTACGAAATGTCAATAGAGTTGACAGACGATAAGCCCGTAACGTACAGGCCTTATCGACTGTCACTTAACGAACGTGAAAACGTAAGGAGAATAATAACAGACCTGCTATCTGCTGACATTATAAAAGAATCAAATTCCCAATATGCGAGTCCGATTATTCTTGTGAAAAAGAAAAATGGTGAAACTCGTATGTGTGTAGACTACAGGGCACTAAATGCGAAAACCATTAAAGACTGTTATCCCTTACCACGAGTAGATGACCATCTAGAAGTTCTAAAGGGTTGCAAATTCTTTACCACTCTTGATATGGCAAGCGGTTACCACCAGATAAAAATAGCTGAGACTTCGCGGAGAAAAACATCTTTTGTAACCCCAGATGGTCAATATGAGTATCTAAGGATGCCGTTTGGCCTTGTAAATGCCCCAGCAGTATTTCAGCGCACCATAAATCAAATTTTGGGATCCATGAGGTTTTCCACGGCTCTAGCCTACATGGATGACATTTTAGTCCCTTCAACTAGTATTACATCTGGCCTAATAGCATTGGGTGATGTATTACAAATTTTTCAGGAGGCAGGAGTAACTCTACGACTGGACAAATGTCGATTCTTCCAAACCAAAATCGATTATCTTGGTCACGAAATTAGTTCGGAAGGTGTAAGGCCAGGTTTAGAGAAGATAAGAGCAGTCGAACGTTTTCCCCACACCTAAAAACGTTCACCAAATACGTCAGTTCATAGGTCTTTGCAGCTATTTCCGTAAATACGTAAAGTGTTTTGCTCAAGTGGCACGGCCACTAACATCTCTTACGAAAAAGGATGTTCCATACGAATGGGGGCAAACACAGGACAATGCGTTCACTACGTTGAAGGAAATACTAGTTAAGAGACCTGTTCTAGCAATCTATAATCCATCCCTGGAGACGGAATTACACACTGATGCTTCAGTACTTGGTCT
The DNA here is from genome assembly GCA_014170235.1 of Listronotus bonariensis. Taxonomy (NCBI): domain Eukaryota; kingdom Metazoa; phylum Arthropoda; class Insecta; order Coleoptera; family Curculionidae; genus Listronotus; species Listronotus bonariensis. The sequence goes on along the minus strand of JACEGR010004619.1, from coordinate 71,007 downwards.
TGGAGGTATCTTGCTACAACGTCAAAGTGACAATAACCTGAAGCCAGTTATGTATTTCAGTCGACAGACAACAAAAGATGAACAGAAGTACCACTCCTACGAGTTAGAAACGCTGGCTGTTGTGAACTCATTACAAAGATTTAGAGTTTATCTACTTGGTCTAAAATTCAAAGTTGTAACCGACTGTAATGCCTTGAGAACAGCTATGACCAAAAAGATCTGATTCCACGGATGAAACCCTTCAGAACAACCAAATGAAACAAATCAAGCAAAGCTGGTTGATGTTCTTCAAGTTGGACATCACGAAAGATGACTGGGTATTAGCTACGCAGCTGAAGGACAAACAGTGTCAGTTCCTGATTAGCGTCCTTTCAAACAAACCAAAAAATAACGAAGAGAAACAAATACACAAAGATTACGTTATGAAAGAAAACAGGTTGTATAGGAAAACCTGTAACGGACCCAAATGGTATGTTCCTAAGTCTGCCAGACGAGTAGTCACGATGTACCATCATGACAACAAGGGACATTTCGCTGCGGAAAAGACAATAAAGGCCATCGGTGACAATTATTGGTTTCCCCGTATGAGGAAATATGTAAGCCGATACATCGCTGCTTGTCTTGCCTGTGCATATAATAAAAGTGCTACAGGTAAAAAGGAAGGATTCTTGAACCCTATTGAGAAAGTCTCAGCACCTATGGATACTATCCACATTGACCACTTAGGGCCATTTGTTAAAAGTGCCAAAGGGAATACCCATCTGATAGTGGCAGTTGATGCTTTCACAAAATTCATTATGGTTAAAGCAGTAAAGAATACCCAAGCAAAACCAGTAATTAATTTCCTAGAAAGAACATTTCAAACATTTGGTGTTCCAAGGCGGATCATAAGTGACCGAGGGACATGTTTTACCAGCGAGGCATTTAAGCATTTTACTAAAGAGTTGGGTATAAAGGTTGTGCTAAATGCAACAGCAACTCCACGTGCTAACGGGCAAGTGGAGCGCTATAATAGAACTCTGTTAAATGCCATATCAACATCTTCTGATGATGAGAGGAAATGGGATGAGACTATTAGTTCCATCGCATTTGCCATCAACTCAATGACAAATAGTACAACCGGAAAGAGCTCAAATGAGCTTTTATTTGGTTTTAAGCCTAGAGGCATGTCTGATTCATTTTTAAGTAATGTCGTAGCTGCCAACGTGGTAGACGATAATATAGAAAAAACTAGAATCGACGCTAGTTTACGCATCAAAGATGCACAAGAGAAACAGAAAAAGATATTTGATGGTAAACGTAAACCGTCACATACGTATAATGTAGGAGACCTAGTTGTTCTACGTAGAACAAATTTTGCCAACGAGGGCAAAAGCCAAAAGTTGTTACCAAAGTACACAGGTCCTTACGAAGTAAGTAAGATCTTAGATCATGATCGCTACGTCGTCAAGGATATTTCAGGATCAGGGCGAGCTCGCAAGAAGTATGAGGGTGTCAGAACGTCTGACCAAATGAAACCTTTTACTCCCGCTTACGAAAGTGATAGTAATACGGTTTCAGACAGTGATCATATCAACGATGATAATTAGAGTGGCGACGGTTCACCCATTATCACTGTAGAAGTAGTTTTATTTCGTATAGGTTTGAATTTATCTTGTTTATTTTATTATTTGGTGAATTTTGATAGAGATAGCTAAAGAATGATGTGGGAGCTCACACATTATCCTAAACTTCTCTTAACCCATATATAATATTTGACAGCATATTTGTAAGTTATTGTTGTGTTTTGCAGGCTCAATGGTCACTTTTCCGGGACGGAAAATAGGGCAGCATGGCCGACTGAAACGGTATGCATTGACTCATCTGCAAGACGTAAACAAATTGAGGTATCGATGACCTGGCAGCGATTAAAGAAGTTCGGGAATGAGTCAGTCAGACGGATTACGTTGCATAGTACAGAAGCGGTAGCCTTATTAATTTTGTTAATTGTTATTATTTAAATATATTTGTGTTATTAAAGTTTGTGTGTAATTGTAGAAGTTATTTATACATCGTTACAAGTTTATTTTTGGATTGTTGGAATAAAAATAGGGTAAGTTTTATCAGCAATCCCTATAACAAAAATATAACCATATATAATATATTTCATATATCCTACCTTACTTATGCTTGACTTTGTATATTATGTTATATTGCTAAAAAATAAACTGTGCCATCACCTACTTTTTATTTTTTCGCTAGAAAATATATAGGGTGTATAGAAACTAATATTTAATATTAACCCAAGATGGCTAAGTGTAAATTACTAGCTTATTTTAAATGGAACACCCTATATGTAGTTTCATTTTTGGATTTTAGGGATAAAAATAAGTTTCTTTAGTAATTCCTATGCCAGAAATGTAACGTTTTTAAAATATTTAGTATTTAAAAAATATATTAAATAAACAAAACTTAATTTTCCGATATACGGTATCTTTGTTATTTTAAATGGAACACTGTATATTTTTCAAATTTCTTAAAATTCATTTTTTTTGAAAAATGTAACATAAACCAGGTTTGTTTAAAAATATAATGGAATTATTGACATTGTAACTTTGTTGTCGTATTTCTTTTGTAACAGTTATGTAGCAATCTTTCATTGTTACATTAAATTCTTAATCGTCGTAAAGTCAGTTTAATGGGGGTCAATAGATCCGTTATTTTTTAACATAACCATGGCTTATCTTACATTTCATTTAAGAGAAAAGATTGAACTTTAAGAATTTTAAAAAGTATACCGTGTGTTCCATTTAAAATAGCAAAGATACCTATATCGAAAAATTAGGTTTTTTTAAATAAATAATTCAAAACCTTAAATATCTTAAAAACGTTACATTTTTGGCATAGGAATTACTAAAGAAACTTACCTTATTTTAATTCCTAAAATCAAAAATAAAGAATATACAGGGTGTTTTATTTAAAATAAAAGAGATTTTAGCACTTTAAAAGATGGCTTATATTAAATATTAGTTTCTACTGGACACCCGTAAAATTACTAGAAAAAAATGTATATAGGTGGTGGCACAGTTTATTTTTTCAGCAATATAACATAATATACACAGTCGAGCGTAAGTAGGATAGCATATATTAAAATTTAGTTTTTGTCGTAATTTTTCAAAAACCTAAATATCTTAATTTTTTTATTAGTATAGGGATTGCTATTAAAACTTACCTTATTTTTATACCAACAATCCAAAAATTAAATCGATATTATATCTATCGGTTCCATTAAAAAACATAGGTGTGATATTGATCCTTTTTTGAACACCCGGTATAATTCCTTTAAATTATGTTCCCAATATGCCCGCAAAAAAAAAAAAAAAACGTTTTTGTATTAAAAACCGAAGCGTTTGTGGTGCGCCACCCCTGTATATCTTATTGTCAACCGTGTAAGTACGATATATAAAATATAAAAATTATGATACAGTATATATACAAATAAGTTCGTCACTTAATAATTAGAAAAACCATTTTTTTTAATATTAGGACTCCTATATTTTCCAAATTCTTAGTTTATTTTTTTTTTTAAATTATACTCGTCGGCCTAAAATTAATTCTAAACACCTTTTTTAAATAACTTTTTTAGATATCATGCTAACTAACGTTACTTTTTTTTTAATTTACTTTTTATTAATTATAACCCCAACCGACGCCCATAGACCAGATGTCATAAATGATTTTTGGGTTACTGGAGAAGCAAAGATTATTGTCAAAAAAACTTTAAATAATTTTAAAAATTAAATTTTTTTCCATATGTGTCCAACTCTTTGATGGTCACTGTATATCTTGGAAACTAATCACTGTATCTGGAACTGATTTGCATTTTTAAATATATCGAGGGTCTCACGCCAGAGGGGCGTATGCGCCAAAAGACAAATTTTACAGGAGAGACGAAAAACGGTGAGGGAACGAATGCATTGAAAACAATCAAAAATAAAGGCGGTAAAAACTTTTAAAAAATTACAGTTTACGATGTTTTTTTTAAATTCAAAATATTTGGTGTTTTAACTAAGATTTGGCCGATACGCCACTATGCCAGGATGATGATATTACTTATTTTGGGGCGTATGAACCACTTTTTTGTAATAATAATAAATAAATAACCAAATATGGAACGAATCAACTTTATTATTACTACTACAACAGTTTTAAGAAGAAAAATATGCTTAAAGATGTACAGGGTGTCGCAAATAAAATGTATTGCTACGTTTTTTCGAAAAATACTAAAATAACAAAAACGAACTTAAAAACAAAAATTTCTTAGTTTTACGTAAAATTATACGTTTTATTTTTATAGGATGTCTTAGAAATGAGGTCAGGACTGCCGCTTCCGAAGTTTTAATAGGACACCCTGTAAAAATATTTAAAAAAATTAGATACTTAAACCTAAGTCACAACAAAACTTAAACTAAAATAAGATTTAAAAATGTCAATTAATGTTAATTATTTTAGTTAATGTTAATTAATTTCTCTTCCTTTTTCTTTTTAACATCTTTGCTCTTAAAGCAGATAGCGGCAGATCATCTTCAGACTCATTAGAATTATTTACGTGACGAGGTAATGAATCGTAAAAATTGTGGTACATTGAAGGTACCGTATGGTCTTTTCCATGACGAGAGACTGCAGATCAGCATATTTTTTTCGTCAATTGAAAGTTTGGAGACATAGAGTGGTTTAAGCTGAAAATCTAAATTTGCGTTGCATCCTTTTCTTTTCATAATAATATCAACAGATTGAAATTGCTCTTCCCAAAATTCATTTTTAAAGAAAAGTTTATCCGGATTTGACTTTTGAAAGCGCAACCAACACACTTCTTTCCAATTTAATACCTCCCCACGTTCGGACTTATTTTGAAAAAAATAGTTACTGTCCTTAAGAGTTTTATAGTCAAAAAATCTTTATTTGAAAGAATATTAACGTCGAGAAGACATTTTTAATCAAATTCTAATCCAAATACGCTACTTCAATAAACGATACTACCATAGATAAAATACTTATGATACTACCGAACAATTGTAACTGTCAAACTGACTGCCGGCAGCGGCAGCGTTGTCAGATGTGTTTTAGTATGTTTTGTTTCTAGAGCAATGAAAGAATCCTAAATTTCTAGTTGAATACAAGAAAGTTTGCAGGAGATAAAATTACTGGACATTTTACATGTATGCCTAAAAATGGTTCATACGCCTCTATGGCATGATGCCACGGTTGGCGTTTACGCCTAAATAATGTTACGTATTTTGGAAAAATAATTAAAAACTGTTACCCCAGAAATCTAGTTAGTTAACTAATTTACATACAATTGATAATTTATTGAAATTTTTAATACTTGCCTAAAAATGGTTCATACGCCTCTATGGCGTACGGCGACAGGTCAAATTGGCGTTTACGCCTTTATAATTTAGCGTTTTTTGACTAAAATATAAAACAAATCTACAAATCGTTTGGTGAGATTATGCGCCATACTCTTAGGTATCGATTCATGTAAAAAGTGATTTTGACCAAAAGTGGCGCATACGCCCCTCTGGCGTGAGACCCTCGATATCGATAACTTAGGCGCAATAGGTCGTAAGCCACAAAATATGCGTTTTTGACTTTTTGGCGTCATTGGATTTTATCCATCAAAACTGTGCCCCTGAAATATGTCCTAAGCCTCATAGCTATATAAAATGCTCTAAATTCTATTATTTTAATAGGTCGTATCCCCAGCGAAGGTAAAAGTTAAGCGCAATAGGTCGGAAGCCACAAAAAGTGCATTTTAGTGCAATAAGTCGTAACCCTAACAATCTGGTTGGCATTTGTTAGTGCTCCAGCAAAAAGCGCCGTAAAAGTGTAATTACTTGGTTATTTTTTACCGTTTTTAGTGCTATAAGGAAGGTAGGTGTTTATTTCAACTATAGACATAAGAAATACCATCATATATACCTTTTTTATCTATATTCATTGATTTATTTGTTGAAAGAAAATGTGAATTTAAAACATAACCTTACTTTGAATTTGTGGGTTACGACCTATTGCACAGAGTTGTAATAGGTCGTATCCCTCATTATTTATGAATTGTTTGTGCGTGTGCATGTACCAGTTTATAAATTTCAGTTCAGTTTTTAGTTTTTTCCTTTACTACTTTTCCTTTACTACTTTTTTTTTACAGAATGTCTAGTCGTAGTGCACGTATCTTAAAAGCTGCACTTTTACCAGATTGTGATGATACCAGCCCACCCGATTCTGCGGCCAATGTTTATGCGGGAGATCTCGAACCCTACAGGTCATACGAATTTGTGATCTCAAATAATGAAGGTGCTTTACGCCATGAAAATATTTCGATGATCCAGCCAGTAAAAATTACTAATAATAGAGAAGAGGTTCCTCTGGAAAATTCCTATTTGCTAAACTTAGAACCATTGATAGTAGAGCCCGATTTGGAACCACTAGTAGGACCCGACTTAGAACCACTAGCAGAACCAGAAGATCCTATTTATTTTAACAGAGAACTTACAGATGAAATAATAGTTACTCACAACGATGAATTGTTGTGCTTAGAGCCAGGGAAGTCGAATGAACTGTTGGAAAATATTTGCATAAATAAAGAAGATCCACAACAAGCAACTATCACAAATAATAATGTGGACAACGCCCACAATACTGAGCATGGTAATACCGATGAAGAAGAAAACTGTCACCCTGCTAAACGAAGGAAGACTGCAAATGAAAAGGAATGGAACAGAAACAAAAATAAGAAATTGCGAATGATTGGTGAGCAGTACATCGGCTACACGAGAAGCAAGACAGGAGATATAGAACACAACATTGAAAGACCTGCCCGTAAGCTGGGTGATAAATGCAACTGTAGCGATAAGTATTAAAAATGTGGACGAATCTCGGAAAATGAAAGGTTACAAATTTTTAACAGATTTTGGACTTTGACATGGGAACAAAAAAATGTATGTTAGGAGTTTAGCCCAATATGTCGAGAAAAAACGATGCTACACACAGGGTGCATCTAGGCGAACAGGCACAATTTTTTATAGTTTGCAGCTTGATGTCAACAAAGTGCAAGTTTGCAAGCGTATGTTTATGTCTACCCTTGGAATTGGTGAAAGAATGATAAGAAATTGGCTCACTGAACCTATACAGCATGGAATGCCCTTGTCGAAAAACAAAAGAAACAAAACAAAAAAACAAGTCGATGACGCTGGCAGAATTCAATTTGCAACAGATGTTATTAACCGTTTGCCAAAACTACCGTCGCATTATTGCCGAAAATATTCAAATAAACTTTATCTGGAAGAATCATTTAATAATAAAACAGAGATATACGATGTTTATAAGCAGGAATGTAATAAAAATAATGAAATTCCTTTGTCAATATTTTCATTTCATAAAATTCTAGAAGATAATAAAGTGGCCATACATTTGCCTAAAAAGGACCAATGCGATGTTTGTTGTTCACATAAAGTCAGCCAAGTCGATGAAGACTCGTACAAGAAACATGTGATGAATAAAAATAGGGCTAGAACAGAAAAAGAAAAGGACAAGGCTGCTGCATTGGAAAATAAATGTTATACCCTCACAATGGATGTACAAGCTGTTCAGTTATGCCCCAAATTATTTGCTAGTTTCAGAACATATTGTTATTAAAAATAAAATATTTTTTTATATTTTATTAAAAAATTTGTTTGATTCGAAACTCTTATTCGATTGTTACAATTTGTCGTAAGCCACGCGCCTCGCCCGCTAACCTGCTAACCGTATATTATTAAATTATAAATAGGACGTAAACTACAAAACAAGAATATCGAATAGGTCGTATCCCATACAAATAATGAAATAAGAAAGATGCCTTGCAAATGCATCCAAAATAGTTTGTTTTATTATATTTTAGTTGTATTAAGCCTAAAAAATATCAAAATTAACGTAAATATCGACACTGTTTTAAAATTAACTTCTGAGGGGATACGACCTATTGCGCCTAAGCCGTCGATATGCTTCTTTCTTCATTCTATCTGCATATAATTATGTTTAGTTTTACCTTAATTTTTAGCATAAAAAAGCTGTGGTTTTTCTATGTACCATTAATTAGCTTTTTTGTCCTATTGTAGAGACAATATAATTAATGTTTTAATAATATACCTTTGTGACTGAATAAATAAACGAATTTTGTACAAAAGTAAATAGTTTTTGTTTGTTTTTGTTTTTAGTAGATAACCTTAACATTGTTTTTTGCACCTGTCATAAACTAAACATAGTTATTTTAATCTGACATTTAGTACCGTAAAACTCCTTAACTTTGAACAGCTACATAACTTTGAACGAAAAGAAATAAAAACATGTAAGTCAAAAAAATTATACCTATGTTCGATATATACAAGGTTATTTCTACTAGAATCGGTGAAATATCGATAAACATATCGATACGCACCGCTCCTATCTATCTCGAATCTATACTATTGATTCTAAAAACATTGAACACTAATACTGCAAAAACCGTGCAAATTGAATGTCGCAAAATTTCATGTGGTGTCGTCAAATGCGTGGTTGTTTACAGTGAATTTTGCACTTACCAACTTCACATTATTCTTAATAAATCGTAAGTATATGGATTATACTAACCTTTGCGTTATTTCAGTTTTATAAAACTATATGTTTCATAACCTCAAAATATTTAAAAAGTACATAACTTTGAACAAGTGTTCAAAGTTATGAACGTTATTTTCAAACACGTTTTTTTAATATACGAGTACTACGTGGTAACTTTTTGAATTTTTAGACGATGGCGCCTCCTGGAAAGCGCAGATACCGGCATTACGAAGGCGAAGACAGAGCACTTCTTGAGTCTGTATTGGATATGATAAGGAAAAACTATTTCTCTTAATAAAGCTAGCAAAAAATATGGAATACCAAAAGGGACTTTATCGAACAAATTAAATAAACGACACAGAGGTAAAGTAGGAAAACCTTTTATTCTTCCTGAAAAATTAGAGAAGATCGTTGTCCAACACATATTAGTTGTGAGCGAGTGGGGATTTCCGTTTGATTATACAGATTTGTCTCATCTGGTCCAGCAATTGATTTTACGTCAAGGGTTAGAAGCTCCTCAACTTGGTGAGAACAAGTTACCAAGCCAAAAGTGGTGTCGTCGATTTGTTAGAAGACACAGAGATAACTTAACGCTAAGAATTTGCCAAAATTTAAAAAAATCAAAAGCAAGCGTAACTCCTGTAGTAATGTCAGAATATTTCTCCAATTTAAAAGAAATAGTTTTCGGGGAAGGCGAGCCAATAAGTCCAAGCAAGGTCTTCAATTATGATGAGACAAACTTATTCGATGATCCGGGATCAAAGAAATGTATTTTTCGTAGAGGAGTTAAGTACCCGGAGCGAATTAGAGATTCTTCTAAAAGTAGTATTTCTGTAATGTTTTGTGGTTCTGCTGCTGGGGAAATACTTCCTCCTTACGTGGTATATAAATCCGAACATCTTTGGCAGACTTGGACTGAGGGAGGTCCAAAAATACAAGATATAACCGCAGTAAGAGCGGTTGGTTCGATGCTGTTATTTTCGCTGACTGGTTTTGCAATTTATTTGTGCCTTTTCGTAGAAACATCGAGGGACGAGTCGTGCTCATTGGAGACAATCTATCTAGCCATTTTTCTGCAGAAGTGTTACGGGTCGCCAAGGAACACAACATTTCCTTTTGTTGCCTACCCAAAAATACTACCCATATTTCGCAACCATTAGATGTTGCATTTTATGGTTCCCTAAAGCGTAAGTGGAGGACCATCTTAGACTCGTGGAAACAATCATTGAAGAAGAAATCGCAAACATTACCTAAGGAAAAATTTCTACGTTTACTTAAAACGTTATTTGATGCTGTGGCTCCTGGAAGCATGTCTAACAATTTGGTTTCGGGGTTCAAAGAATGCGGAATTTTTCCATGGAATCCAGAAAGAGTCTTACAAAAATTTCCAAAAGAGTGTGAACAAGATGCTCAAGATTCTAATGACCTCTCTTCTGTGGTATCCGATGTTGTAGTCAACATGTTAAAAGATATGAGGTATGGAGAAACTGCAAAAGAGCCTATAAAAGTTTAAAATTGTTCAAAGTTATGGCTTTCCACGGTATTTGTTACTTATAATTATATGCTAAAGGTTGAGAAGTAGCAACTAGGAAATACATTGAAAATCAACGTAAAATTAAAGATTACACACATTAGATTTACATAAAAATTACCGTGAAAAATGATTTAGGAATTACCATTTGATAATAAACATAATGTATATATGAAAAGAAATATGTTTCTTGATGTATATTTGATACTACTTATATATTAGGTTTAGTCTAGTTTAAGGTAAATCGGTATTTGGCCGTATGTTCCCTCTTAGTCCGAAGGAGTGAGAGATTATAAAAATCGTTAAAATTTAAATACTATTGAGATGGGTAATATCTATCAGACTTAGTACATATTTGTTTAGTTTAAAGGGTTGTAAAAAGTTCAGCTTATTTCATAATTTTTTATAATATTTTTTTCCTATTTAAAAAAATGCGAGGAAAAGCTTTGCAAAGTCAGTCCAATTTTCTGATCTTTGCTGATTATTTAAAGACAATAAAAACTAAAGAGTTATCATGGTAATGTTTCGTATCTGTTACCATTGTTACGTACCATTGTTTAGCTGATTGTTAAAAAACAGGTGTAAAACGACGATTTAATTTTCTTTTTATACGGAGTGTTACGAAATAATATTTACCCAAAAAAAATGTAATGTGTTTTAATTAATTTATCGGTGGACAAACATCAGGGCCGTATGCATTTCTTGTTTCTTTTGCTGATGTCTTACTTTTTAAAATTTTCAATATATTATCTGCTACACATTGCACAATGATGGATCTTGCCTTGACGTCATTTTTTATAAATTTTGCATATTCTTCTTCGGATGTTACTGCAGGAGGATCTTCATTTAAAACATGCAAAACACATTGTTGTTCCAGAAGTAGCTTAATTCTAAATTCCCAGTTTGAGAATGCCGAACCGTCGAATGGCTTTATGTTAAACAAATTCTGATTTTTCACGGACTACTTTGATACTTTGTCTTTCCGCGATTGCACAACTTTCGTAATCGAAAAACTTTTCACGACCGCGTTTACTTTTTCCAGCTTCCAGCGTTCACTTGACTTAGGGTATTCCTGGGCCCATAACCTATGCTTTATTATGTGAACTAATACCCAAATACACAGTGAAAGCACTACTGTTTTTAGTAATAAACTTTATTACTTATTTTATTATATACATAGAAAATTATAACTACTCTTAAAACAAAAACGTACGTCCGCCATTGTCCGTCTTCTTACTTGTCACGTACACCGTACGTCTTGAAAAACATGTTACCAACTAACTTATAATAAATGCCCTACTATTAGGCAACCACTAATACCTACTATACAGAATTGATAACCCGCACCAATGTCTACACCCGGCAGGTCTTAAATGACCAGGGGTGCGAAGAATCTCCGAGTTGTATACTTTTAAATCTATACAGACGAAATTTGAAATTGCAAATGAGTAAATATTATTTATCAAATTTTAAGAGAACATGTTGTTATTTTTAAATTACCTTATTTAAATTACGCAGGTAACAGCCTTGTTCTCCATATCATAGGTAACTATGATTATTCTTCGCTTGCCCCTTACAAATTGATAAAAAAATATTATATTAGTTGTAGCTCCTAAACGGTTTTAAATAGGTCCAAATTAAATAGAAATTACCAAATTTAGTAAAACAGAATATTTTTGAAAATATAACATTAAGTCTGTTTTATAGTAATATGATAATTTTCATTTACTAAAGTTGGTAGAAAAATATATTTTACAAGTAGAAGTTTCCAAATGGTATTAAATAGGTAACGCTAGATATAGGTTTAAATAAAATAGAAATTACCAAAATGTAATAAGATGTCTGTTTTGTAGTAATCTGATCATTTTTATTTACTAACGTTGGTAAAAAAATATATTTTAAGGACAAGTAGAAATTCCTATATATCCTAATATCAGATGAAAGTCGCTTAATATATGAGTATTTAAAGATTTAATTTCATTTTTGCACCCAAAAATGACATTAATCAAGGCATAACAACAATGATCACGTGGACATTTATAATTATACATGACAGTATTGCTAGGCAACACATTACGGTACCAGGTACCGTAATGTGCAAATCACCGGACCCAAATTAATACAGGGTAAGTGGATTTACTGGACAGGATGAAATAAAAGATATTACAGCTCGGTTTACAACGTTAAGACTTATCCTGGAGCTGATATCGGATCCGATTACAATCCTGTTTTAGCTAGAGTAAGACCCAAGTGATAAATCTCTAAAAAATCAAAACCACCAATAAAAGCAGATATTCGGCATTTCAAAGACGAAACAGGCGGTAAGTGGAGAACTAAATATACCCCGAGATTTAGTCCCTACAACGGACGAGGACAATGCGTGGAAAATAATAAAGGACATTTAAAGCAACGTGACCGAAGTAAACTTGAAACAACCCCAAGAAGAAACAAACAGGAATGAATGACCCAGGAAATCCTAAATTTAGGGTTATCCGCGACAAAATAAAGGAAGCTAAAGAAAGATGGATAAAAGACAAGTGTGCTGAAATAGAAAATCTGCAGCGCCGACATGACTCATTCAGTCTGCACAAAAAGTAAAAGAATTCATTTTGCTAAACAGAAAATGTGCAATCCACAACATGCTTGATGCAGATGGGAAACAAATAGAAGGGAAAAATACATCAAAACTCCATTTGATGATGTCAGAACAGAACCGCGTCAATCAGATGGAGACGGGAATGGACCAAAGATCTTAAAATCCGAGTTAGAACATGCAATTCAATAACTTAAAACCAACAAAAGCCCAGGGCTTGATGAAATTTATTCAGGAATTCCTAAATTAATTGATGAGAATAACATAGATTTATTCGTTGTCATTTACAATTGCATCTATAAGACTTGCAAAATACCTCGGAAATGGTTGGAATCCATTTTCATACGACTGCCAAAAAATTAAATCCCAAGAACTGTTGGGATTTTCGCCTAATAAGTCTTATGAGCCATGCAGTAAAAGTCCTGTTGAAAAAAATTCACAATCGAATTTTTAGAAAATGCGAAACAAATATCGGGAATGATCAGTTCGGCTTTAGATGTGGAATGGGTACCAAAGAAGCACTGTTCTGTTTGCTAGTTTTGGCACAAAAATATCCCGATCAGCAGAGAGATCTCTTTATCTGCTTTATTAATTTCTAAAAGGCATTTGATAAAGTAAGACATGACTTGTTGATGGAGTTTTTTCATAATATATAGTTGAACAGGAACGACACTACACTGTTATACAACCTGTACTGGAACAAGAGTGCTAGAATTAAAATCGAAGACAACACATCCAAACAAATAGAGATACGCAGGGGTGTTAGACAGGGTTGTGTTTTATCACCGTTGCTGTTTAATCTGTACTCAGAACTTATTTTTGGTAGAGCCTTGGAGGGTGCCACAGATGGAGTTAAGGTTAACGGAGTTAATATAAATAGTATCAGATATACTGATGATACTGATATCGTGGATTCGGATCTAGGCCTGTAGAGAATCATCGACAATGTTAACATAGCCTATCAAGCGATTGGAATGAAAATAAACATTAATAAAACCAAGGTGATGTCCATTCAGCGATCAAAGAATGTCCCACAACCGATAAAAATAAACGACGAAGTATTGGAGCAAGTTAACCGGTTTAAATACTTGGGATGTTGGGTAGACTGCAAGCTGGACCCTGATGTTGAAATAAGATCCACAATAGAACAAGCCAGAAATTGCTTTGTACGACTTAAACAAATTTTGTGTGACTTCCGAATTAACCTCAGTCTGCGATTAACATTGTCAAAGTTTTACGTTTGGTCTACTCTTTTTTACGGCGTTAAAAAATGGATACTCAAAGCACACACCATCAATAAACTCGAAGCTTTTGAGATGTGGACCTACCGTAAAATACTTAAAATACCATGGACGGCACATACATCTAACGAGAAAGTGTTGCGAAGACTAAATACAGAACGCGAGGTGCCAAGTACAGTAAAAGTACGAAAAACAATTTTTGGAAGACCATTTAACACACATGTTCTTACCAAATAGAAAACTTTTTAATTATTAACTTTACGAAAAAAGTGCTTCTTCATAAAAAGTCCTGCTTGATAAGAAAATACATTTCCACCAAAATATTTAAAGGTTGGATCTACAAGAAGGCTTAAAAATGACTTGTTTCCAAATTAAAATAAAGGTTTTTCCTAACTACGGTACCAAACTTTAAAGAGTGATTTGTTCTGTCATTTTATGATGAAAAGTTCCTATAAACATATGTCCGGAGTTGCTTCATTTCTGAGATATAGGGCGTTATTTATTTTTATTTTTTTAAGTCTGTTTGTTCTTAAATACCTTAAATACGAAGCCACATACGAAAAAAATATACTACACTAAAAAGTTGTATTTTTAGTTGCTTTATAGGAAAAAATATAAAAACTACCAATTTTATTGATGGAAAAATGTACGCCACTGGGTTTTTATGTAGTTTTATACTTTTTTCCTATAAAGCAAATAAAAATAAAACCTTTTAGTAAAGTACATTTTTTTGTATCTGGCTTCGTTTTTAAGATATTTAAAAACAAACAGACTTTCAAAATAATAATTAATGCCCTGTATCTCAGAAACGAAGCAACTCCGGACATGTGTTTATAGAAAATTTCTTCTTAAAATGACAGAACAAATCACCCTTTAAAGTTTGGTACCGTAGTTAGGAAATAACCCTTATTTTAATTTTTAAATTAGTCATTTTTAAGCCACCCTGTACATCCAACCTTCAAATATTTTTGTGGAAATGTATTTTCAAAGCAAGCGGGACGTTTTATGAGGCACCTTTTTTGGTAAAGTAATTAATTAAAAAGTTTCCCATTTGGTAATAACTTTCAAAGACTACAACTAAATCGAAAAAAATGCAATAAAAAAACTTTTTTTTTTACTTTTTATTTACATTACACCCTAAATATTACAAATTATTGATCTTATACAAGTGTTTCTTCAACCTTTATTTGTCAAGGTCATGTGAGATATTTAATGGAAAATATGTTTTTAGTTCTAGTGCTTCAAGAAGGGAAAATTTAAAGGAATTTGTTGAGTTTGTAGATTTAGAATGGCAAGAATTGTTAAAACATATTCCAACAAGATGGTTATCTTTAGGGCCTGCTATTCAGCGACTTCTTAAAAACTACCCTGCAATATTATCCTATTTTATTTCATTGGGCAATGAATGTCCCTTACCTATTAAAAAACTTCTCGAAATTGAGAAATATGAGGAAGGAAGTGACTTAGACGCTTATTTACATTCCAAGACAGTCATTTACTTATATTTTTGTGCCAATTTATTTCCCGTTTTTGAGAAAGTCTCGCTAATTTTACAAAATGAATTTACTACATCTATAGAATTATTTGATATTATGTCGAATTTCAAGAAAAGTTTAGAGAGCCGTTTAGAAGAAGAATTTTTTGGATCCTATGCTATGCAAAATATCAAGAACCTAAAACCTACGGAACAAACAACTTTAATTAATGATTTTAAGTTGGTTTTAACTCGGGCAATAAATTATCTGGAAAAAAATTTTGATTTTTCTGAAAATAATATTTTTTTCATAATACAGCCATTAAATTTAAAAAAGAATTTTCTTTTAATGATCTATTAAAAATTGTAAATGTTTTAAAACTAGATGAAATAGATGTTGATACATTATTTAATGAATACTCCATTATAAAAATTTTCCTTAAAGAAATTTGTGAAAAGAACATAACAATTATAAATAAATGGCAATCTATTTTCAAAGCTACATCAATTCAAATGCCCTCATTGTTGAAAATAGTTTCTTTTTTATTAAGTATTCCACCATCTAATGCCTATGTCGAGCGAATATTTTCATCGATGTCGTTAAAGTGGACAAACACGAGAAATAGATGTTCAGTGGATTTAATTAAAACCGAACTTCAAATTTCATATAACTTCAATTTAAATTGTGCGGAATTCGTAGAGAAGATTAAAAATGATCAACCTCTTATTTTGGCAGCAAAATCAAATAAAAAGTATTCTTTTAAAAATAAATAAAATTATAACTTTAGTTTTTAGCGTTTCTATTTAGTTAGCATTAGTATATAGTGTACCTGGTACCTTTCTTAAATTTAAGTAAACTAGAAATACTAATTTTTCTTTTTAGATGTAGTTAAATAGTCAAATGTATTAGAATGTGGTTAGGTTAAGTTTCTTTTTGGATCCTATTTCTAATAAATAATATTATTTAGTTTTTACTTTTAGGTAAATATAATAAAATGTAGATACATTTAAAAGAGTAGTTTTTTTTAAATCAATTTTATAATATTTGAAATTTTTGGCTGTCAGTTCTGTCCCGATTTTCTAAACAGAAAAGGTGGCAACCCTGGTGCATTACCAGTTTGATCTATTTGCTTATTAAGGATTTTTAAGACTACAATTTATTTATTCATTTTTAGCATTAAAATTAGTAAGGGTTAATCTTTAATTTTATTATATGACTAAAAAACTTTTTAAAACGTAAAAATATTAGTATCTTGTTAAGTTTTATGTAGGTATTTAGATTACAAAATTGAAAATTTTACCTAAATTTCCGCATAATATTTAAAAAATATGCATTTTATTTTTGGTGATGGTTTTTGCCTGTTTTAATTTTGGTATTGGTCCGTTGTTACTATACTCATTTTAATTAAGTTTTTAATCTGTTATAATATTTATTTCTTTTTGGTAACACAACAGTAAACAGTTTAAAGTCATGTTAATACAATTTAAAAAGTACAAATAATTTTATTAAAGTGCGTAAAGCTATACAATCGTTTTATTTAGGTCAAGCATTAAGGTTTGGTAATAGAAATTCTCTTCTTGACGTTTTAGAAAAAAAAATGTTCAATACAGAAGCTACAGTGTAGACAATGAAATTTTGTGTGTTGCTAAGCTGTTGTGCACAAGGTGTCTCAAAAACGAACGGAGAAGAAAATATATAATTTTTAAATGGCTTACCCTATATTTTTAAAAAATGCAAGTAATATCATCAGATAGGTCTTGAAAAATTAAGATGGGAATCTAAAAGTTCTTTTGCTCTAGCTTAGACTGTTTAGATATGAAAATCTGTCAAAGTGTTAAAATTGTCTCTTTAGGCGTCATTTTCTTGAAAACAATTAAAAATGGGTATAAAGGTTGCCAACTATTTCATTGGGCTTATAAACTGCCATTTCTTGAGGGCGATAAATAGTTGGCTAAATTATTATTTTTGACTCCAATTTCTTTATCTCGATCAATTACTCTTTGATACCAAATTTACATGTTTTTATGCAAATATTATGTAAAAAAATAAATAAAAGCAAGCAAAACAGCCTATTTTTAGTTTTTCCAAAATACTTTAGGATCGGCTAATAATTTTAAAAATTGCAAATCAAAGAGGGCAAAATATTGCACCTTTTTTTTAATTTTACCAACCTTCTATCTCTTTTCGTTCAGGATATAGCAATACTGTCCCTATGAAATAGTTGGCACCCTGTATAATATGTAAAATTCAAAAATCAATCAAAATATAGGGTACCAATGCCATATAAAAAAATATATTTACTTGGCCCGTCATTTTTTGAAACACTCTGTGCACAACAGCTCAGCATTACACAAAACTTTATTGTCTACCCAATAACTTTTGTATTGAACATTTTTTTCTAAAACGTCCAATAGAGAAGTTAAAGGGGGTACATTTATAACTGGACACCCTGTATATAGCCCTAGATCCTACCGATTACAATCACAGTCGCGCGGCCGGCCGTTACCCGTCACTGAACAAATTTTATTTTCTTATAGGCAACCCAATGTACACTGCTCCGAGTAATGGGTCAGCCAGTAGACATAAGTGACATTTTTGAATTTACAACGTCTCTCAAAAGATTCAAATTTTCTACTTTAAAATATTAGTTTTGACGACAAAGCCACAAGATTTAAAAGGCAAAAATACGACAAATGTCTGTGAGAGATTTTTAATAAATTCAATGGAAACCTGCCGAAAAACTTTCCCTTTTATAATACACTACAATTGATAAAATGTTGTAGGCTTTTGAAGAACGTTGTTGATTTAATATATACCGGGTGACAACGAAATTAGTACCGTCAAGTTGCGTCACTTGATGTCACACGTATGTTGATTTGAGACAAAACCTCACGTGTTTGCGAAAACGTCTGGCAACGCCGCGCCTGTTGGAGAAATATCATTCTGCACATGGTTTCGGTCGGCGACGGGTTTACCGAGTTGTACAAGTGCCGGTTACGGTCTTTACAAGAAGGTAAGTGTATTAAATTGCTATTTTATTTGAAACGCATTCAGCCAAATTTGATTATATGCCGTAAAACTTTGTCTCTGGAGGTAAAACTTATAAAGGTATTTCTTTAATTCCTTTATATATTGATGCCAGCATATATGGCCTATATGTAACGGCAGCAACTTTTTTTAATTAACACTGCGTAAGTGCTACGATTTTTTAACATTTTTGTCGGCAACTTGCGACATGTCTTAAGCCAGCCCTAGACATGTCTCAAGACAACGACATATATATAAAGTTCCATTTTTTTTACAGATGGGCCGATATAAGCGTAAAGTTGGCGCAAATTATCAAAGTTATAATTGGCGACAATCTGGGAAGTCACTTATCTTACCGAGTTATCAAGGCATGCGAAGAAAGTAACATAAGTTTTGTGTTTTTACCGAAAAATAGCACCCATATTTTTTCCGTTCACCGTTTGATCCACAAAAGTTTTGACCAAGATTCGACCGAGGAGTAAGGAAAACTTTACAAAAGTGAATAAAAGACCAGCGATAAAAAGAAAAACGAAGATTAGCATCCCTGCAGAAAAATCAGTTTTTTGGCAGATTTACCAATAGAGGAAAAAATTAGTAAGCCGCAATCATCAAAAAGTTTAGCTGATATCCATAGCGACTCAGATATTAGTAAAAGTGACAGTAACGAAGAAAATCCGGCGATCCCAATACAAGCAGAAGGTATGGTTCCCGTCGAATCACCAAATGACATTAATGAAAATAACTTTGTTTTAGCATCGTTTATTTATGACGCTGGAACAAAAAAGAACATGAAAAGTTTTTTGTAGGTCAAATAAAACAAATGAAAAAAGTTGTATTCAAATAATGATTCCAATGATGGCATTCTATAAAAAAACATGTTCAATCGTGTTTTTTCAATTAAAAAAACTTCCTTTAGCAACCCCTTTAGATTTAAAAAATGGGTGTCTCTGTTTTTTTCTCCTGGGCCGAGAAAAATTAAAGAAAGCAAAAAGATCGTCCAATATATCCCCAAATGACGGTACTTATTTAAGTCATATTTAGGCAGCAACGGAAGATTTGTAAAAATATTCACGCAAAATTTGCCAGGAAGGGAATTTATGCGAAACTTCATCAAAAGGCATGTGATGAAGTGCAGTAAAATACTTTCGGAGAGATGGTGTAAAAACATTAAAAGGGTACGAGCGGGCGTGACCAGGGAGGTCATAACAAGATATTTTGATGAGCTGCAAATTAGCCTGGAAGGAATCGAATCGAATGCAATTGTAAATTATGACGAAACGAACATTACAGACGACCCTGGAAAGAAAAAAATTCTGGTTGGTGGTCCCGCTGGGGCAAGGTATAATAGATCCAAAACATCTTGGTTTAACGGGGCATTATTTGAAGATTAGTTCAAAACCATAGCTTTGCCGCATTTTAAAAAATTCCCATCGAATTGCCAAAGGCCCTTATAGGTGATAGTCTCGCATATCATGTTTCGCAAGCAGTAATTGAATTATGCAGAGCAAACAACATCCGATTCATTCTTCTTCCACCCAACAGTACCCATATGTGCCAACCTCTAGATGTCGCATACTTTCGACCTCTAAAAGGTGCTTGGAGGGAAGCACTCACGGAGTGGAAACAGAAAAATAGAGGGGTGGTACCCAAAGATACGTTTCCCAGACTTTTAAAAAATTCTTAGACAAGCTTAATGCGGACAATCGAACTTCAGCCAATCTAATTTCTGGATTTCGCGCCACAGGAATTTATCCAATTGATAGGTCTAAAATATTGGAGAAAGTGCCACATAATTTGAAAGAGCCTCAAGAAGACAATACGGTATCTATCGATAACTCTATTTTTAAGCAATCTCCATTCAAAAGAAACCACAAAGAAAGAAAAAATACAGGTCGAACCGGGAAAAAGTGTCATCACCGAAGTAATTTCAAATACTGATCAGCAAGAGTCGGCAAGTGGCGATGAACTCCAAACTAATGAACCCGAGAATAATGGCAATGACGATGAAGAATTACCAGACTTTAGGCAGTATACTAATAGTCCAGGACCGTAAACGTTTAAAATCAACGATAAAAATACGACTTTAAGAAAGCGCCTAAAAAATAAGGCTTGATTCATCAAGCGATGATGGTTTATTTTCTACACAGTCATCTTACGATAGCCCTGAAATTTTTGACGAAGATGTAAATATGATCAATCTATCAGACTTAGAAGTTAATGATTTTGTTTTGGTGGAATTTAGTTACCAGGCTCCTCATAAACCCGGTGTTTTAAAAAGATTTATTGGGCAAATCACTACAATAAAGGAAAATTTGACTTGTAAGTTTATGCGCAAGTCCCTTAAAGGAGAAAATATATATGTGTTTCCCGACGTCCCCGACATCACCGATGTTGCGAAAAGTCAAGTTATATCAAAACTGATTCCTGTATTCGTTCGTCGCGGAAGATACACTTTCTCTGTAGAACTTTAGTTCTTAATTTATATCTATTTTTTGATTTTTTTCGTTATGTGCTTACTTTAGTTTCTTGAAGCTATTTCGATTCTCAGAAATTTTGAATGTTTTCTATTATTTATTTTGTGTGTTATTTTAGTTTTTTAAAGCTACCCCATATACCTACCTCTTTTTGTTGCCAAAGAGTTAAGAATAATATAATGTATTTCGCAGTTTTCTAAATAAATGTTTATTTTGTCCAAAAAATGACTTTTTAATAAAAAAATCATTGTTGATATTTTTTAAAACATTTCTGTTGTCTCAACTCACCTATTTGGCTGCCTATCTTGAGTATAAAACGAAAAACAACCACTGTCTCAAGACGCCGCCCCTGTGCAGGTGACTTGAGACACATAAAAAATATATATATGGCCCAGGATTAGGCTGTACCTCGCTCTAGATGCCTATTCTTATGAGATACATCACGATTCAAATTTTCGCTTTTATTTTAGTATTCTAGCTTAAACGGTTAAGTTTTTACAGCTAGTCAAATTTCAAAAGTGTCTCAAGTGACCCAACTTGACGGTATCCAACAATTTATTTTCTTCAGTGCAACCGTATAGTTTTTATATTTAGGGACGTTATATCGTATCACCGGATTTCAATTTAAGATATAATTGCACCTGTGTATTACTTCCGGTTTAACCAAAGTAATACAAACTTGGATATTTTATAATAAACACCCTGAATATTTTTTAGTATGTAAATTTTACAAGTCATTCCTGATATAAAACCTTATACAGGGTCATCCAAATTAAGTGTCCGCCATTGGTAACTTCGTTATTATTCAAAATACGAAAGAGTTTAAATTAGCAAACTAGTCGAATTTTTTACGCTCTTTAAGATTAAAGATTCGAAAAAACAATTGATAATCGTGTTTTTGAGTTATACGGCAAAATAACTTTTTTTAAATGAAACACCCTGTATATTTTGCCATTATACACCCTAGCTTCGCGTCGTACCATCTCGCTGCTGTAAAGTAGATAGCATCGCCAATCGCCATGGCAACAGATAGAGCTTAGACAGAGAACGAACGTCCGCGTCTTTTTTCCACGCGTTGGCAAAAATAATTCAATGGAATTTCGAACTATGCATCTTGCTTCGGTATGCCTTTGATTTTAGCCGGTAATACCTAAAAATATTTATTGGGCGATAGGCGTTAAATAGTAATTTTGCGATTTATGTGATTTTTGTATGAAAGTAGTTTTAAAATATTTAAATGTCAGTTAAAAATATAAGAAGTAAGAAGTTTGCAATAATAGGCAAAACATTTTTTTATATAAGTATACGTGTCGTTTTGTGGGTTTTTATATATTTTTTTATAACTGAGTTGGTTTGGTCTTATACAGTGTGGCCCAGGATAGGTGTTACAAGAAAAAGTGAACCAAACATTTTTGAATTTTAAATTGACATTTTGGGTTAACTGGTCGCATGGTCCAAAACTAAGAAATACAAAATTGTACTCCGATTGGGGTTATACAGGGTGAGTAATAACTAAAAATATGAAAAATACGAAAAAGTAAAATACTTTAATATTTTAAAATATAACAAAATTGTATGTGTACCTGTTGTAGAGAAAATTTGAGTTTAAAGCATTAAAGTAAAAAAAAGGTTTTTGCGATATTTTTACATAACGCATTAAAACCTAATTACTGGACAAAAAGGAGCAATAAGAAAATTAAAATACGGCGTTTCTTAGGAAGTTCTTATTAAATGGGAAACTTTTTTATTATTAACTTTATAAAATAAGTGCCTCCTCATAAAAAGTCCTGCTTGACATTTTCACATAAATAAAGCCGGTCCCACACGATGTGGCGAATGCCTTCCAACGTTGGACACATGGGCACTTGCCACATCGTGTGGGCGTACGCTGGCGAATTGCATGTGTCCAACGTTGGCCGCATGGCAAGTTCGGGCTCTTGTCGGTAAATCTGACCCGCGTCAAAGGTGCGTCCAGGGTTGGAACCAACGTTCGTGACAGTCCCATACGACGCGCGAATCTTTTTATCTGGTTTTGTTTTGTCAGTGGCGTGAGAAACTGTATAGATGTTTATACAGTAACATTTATAATTTACAACCTTTTATTTAACGTGCCGTGTTTAGTGTGCAGGTATGTATGAATATGGACCAATTTTTGCTTGATTGAGCTGAAATGTTGCATACTTATTTTAAAAATGTTGTCTCAAAGAAAACGTAGGCCTACTATGTTGGACACGGTCGAAGTCAGCTATGCTATAACGTTCTATAAGTATACCGGGTGTCCCTAGCAGGTGGCTCACCCCTATAATGTTTTTATTTTTTGAGATAGATGAGAAATTTGCTATGTGGGTATATGACATAAATATGCATTAATTGACGTATTCAGTTGTTTCGTGTCACTTCCGGTTTAACCGGATATTTTTGCATATTTGAATAGAAAACGACATTCTGAGTATAATGACACCTCATTTGTAACTTTTTGACACCTAACCTCGAAATAATTTTAACTAGTCTAACTGAAAAGAGTATTTTTACCTGCACTTTGGTACCACACAATCGATATTTTAGTTAATAATATTTTTAGAAATCCCAATTTAATTAATTAATTATTTTTACCTTTACACATAGCGAGTGTAGCGGGCACCGTTGATGGAGGCTTCGGAAAAACAAATGACTGTTGCCACGGTGATTTGTTTTTCCGAAGCTAAGTTTTCCATCAACGGTGCCCGCTACGCTCGCTATGTGTAAAGGTAAAAAATAATTAATTTATTAAATTGGGATTTCTAAAAATATTATTAATTAAAATATCGATTGAGTGGTACCAAAGTGAAGGTAAAAAATACTTTTTCAGTTAGGCTAGTGAGCCATCCTTGTTCCATTTGAAAAATTTGACTTATTACCATAAATACGATTTCGCACACTTTAAACGAGTCTGTAGAGGTTATAAAAAACAGAAGACGATCACATCTATTTTTCCCTGACTACTTGGTCTAAAATTTACCGTTTTATCGTATTCGCGGCACTCTGAATAAAAATTTTAATTATTTCGAGGTTAGGTGTCAAAAAGTTGCAAATAAGGTGTCATTGGACTCAGAACGTCGTTTTCTATTCAAATAAGCAAAAATATATCGCGTGTCTCATTTAAAATAACAAAGTTAAGGTCATTTCCGGTAAAACCGGACGTGACAGGAAACAATTGAATACGTCAATCAATGCATATTTATGTAAAATTATAGGGGTGAGCCACCTGCTAGGGACACCCGCTATAGACTATAAACTTATAGAAAGTTATAGATTTGGGTAGAGATGCTTAGACTTGACCTATAAGTTACATTATTTGTGACATATCCTATATCTTATATTAATTTTTCAGACCAACAATGGAATGGAGTAATGAACTTATTATCGAATTCATTCAATTGTATGAGAAATATCCAATTTTATTGAATCCCCAACATAAAGGCCACAAAAACCGAAATGCGTTACAAGATGCTTGGGTTGATATCTCAAGGGAGATATCTGTCGACTTTTCCGTGAACGAACTGAAGAAAAAAAAGAGTCCATTTTATCAACCTACAGAACTTTGAGAAAGAAAGTAGTTGATTCGACCACAACAGGATCAGGCAGTGACGATATCTACAAACCTTCATGGTTTGCCTACAATGCAATTGACAGGTTCATAAGAGCCACAAGAGAGAAAAAATCGTCTCTATGTTCAGAGGTAAGTTTATATTATCAATAAAAATATAATAGGTACATACTTAATTTATATAATTTTGCCATTCAACCACACCAGTGGAAATGAAATATTCAGCAAATTCTTTCTGAATGTCTTTTGCTTCTTGTGATGGTTTTCTTGCCATTTTAGATAGTGATCTTAATGAATTCATGTTATTATCTCTACGCCATGCTCCATCTGTTACTTGTCCATTCACTTCGGCATCAAAAGTGCCACTTGGTGTATATATGTTTTTAGATGTCTTACTTTTCCGTAAAAAATTATGCAGTAAACAGCATGTCATGCAGATTAACGCAGCTTTTTCAGGTTCTAGCACCATAGGAGCTCTAAGCAATCGAAACACTGATGCTAATATTCCAAACACATTTTCGACGATCCTACGCGCACGGCTAAAGCTGGATTCTCATGCATCCGTCAATCCGTCGATACGACGTCCGAAATTTTTACGTATTCGTACGTAAACTTGTTTGGATTCACATGGGTCCGTATTGACGTACACATTTTTCCACTCATCCTTCCGATCACTAGGTTGGCGTCAGCTACGAAGCCAAAGTTTTAGGTCAATTTGACATTTAAAGAAGACATTCAGCCGCTAACCTTAAAAATTTTCAAAAATTGAGGGAAAGGTCTTTTTCTAATTAATTGTTTGGAACAAAATTATAGTGTTCGTTTTGAGTTGCCAATGTTATTTTTTAACTTAAGATGTCTCAGGAAGAAGAGATTGAAATTGTAACAGAGGTAATAGCTTGTTAGCATCTTTAGTTAATTACTTGTTTGAAGTTATATTTTTTTATAGAATATTGACGATGAGCAGCAATGTACCACCGTAGAAGAGCTGTTAATAAGTTGTGTTATGGCAAGACCCCCTTTATGGGATTCTCGCCTACCTATTAAAGATCGAGGAAAGGGAACAAGAGACCTCTTGTGGTTAGAGATACATAAGGAATTTGGAGAAAACCCAGATTTTTCTGTAGAGTACCTTATGAAGAAATGGCGCTCTTTAAGAGACACCTATGTTAGAATAAGGGGAGAATATACTCCAAGCGGCTCAGCCGCAAAAAAGAAAAGGAAGTGGGAGTTTTACGATTCCTTACAATTTCTCAATGATACCATTACATTTCGGCCAACTGTTTCCAACATACAGTCTCCAAGCGCAAGTACTGTCCCTTCGCCAATGCAGTCCCCTGCCAGTGACACTGAATGTGAGACCTCCGTGAAGTCCTCGGTGAAGCCCTTGTCAAAATCGAAAGGAGAGAAAAAAATAGAAAATGCTATTATTGAAACGTTAAATAAAATAAATGAACAGCCAGCAGAAGCACCCTCAGTCAACCTTATCTGTTTAAGAATTTCACAAATGCTTAGTCAAATGCCACAACAGGAAAGAAGTCTCTTAGAAATAAAACTGCTGCAAGTGACATTTGAGGCTGCACAGGAATTTTTAAAATAAGATTATTATCTGTGTAATATTGAAACATTCTTGTACAAAATTAAAATAAAAATAATTTGTTTCGTATTCAATGATTTATATTATCATATTTTAAATAAATAAAAAGGATTTTTATTAGTAACATAGTAACATTATTAATGTAATTTTTGGTCACAAATAGGAAAACTAATTATTTATGCCACTGAAATATAACTGCTCCTTCATTTAAAAAATAGTTGGTTAACTTCTCTCTCATTATCTCTGCAGCTCTTCCATACATATTTGTACTAGTTCTTTTAACAGGAAGAAGATTGAAAGTATTTTCATTTCTCCAATCCCCTTCAATTATTTCCCCATTACCATTTTCCCTGTCAACACTCGTAGTAGTAAAATATTGTTTCTCAGAGCCACCATCTTTTGTATCTAAACTCATTAAGAAGTTATGCAAGCAAACTGAAGCCTTTATTATAGCTATCACTGTAGCTTCAGATGCTATAATTGGTTTCCTGAAGATGCGCCATCTTGCTGCTAAAATTCCAAAAACATTCTCAATTACTCTCCGTGCTCTACATAACCTAAAAATAATTTAAAAAACCTTAAATTGCTTACTATCAGTTATCAGTAGGCCCTAGAAAATTACTATTACTTATGTGATAAGAAAAAGAGTTAATAAATATAAAGTGAAGTACAAGACAAACCTATTTCACACAAAAACCCTAATTTTTTTTCAGATTTTCTTTCAAATGAAGAAAAAATAAAAAAAAACAGTTTTCTTGTCTCAAATAGTATTATATTTGTCCTATGCGCCCATCTCTTTTATTATACAAGGTATAAAGAAACTTTAAATACAAAAGTTTTAGAAAATTATCCAAATCGTCAAAAAAATATATTTTTGCAGATACAGAGTGAGCCAAAAATGTGTGGAGAAGAAATTTTTTTTTAAATGGGACACCCTGTATATTATGTCACAATTAAAAAGGTCTTTTAAAAAGCTTTTCAAAAATAACACATTTGATTTATCTACCTTTAATAGTTTCGGAAATATGGCCATTTAAATCTGGGTATAATTTCCATTACATCTACAGTCTCACCTTAGTGCCGTAGGTAGGATAATGGAAATTATATCTACTATTTTTCAGATTTAAGTGGTCATATTTCAAAAACTATTAAAGATAGATATATCAAATGTGGTATTTTGTAAAGCTTTTAAAAGACCTTTTTCATGGTGACATAATATACAGGGTGTCCCATTTAAAAATAAAAATTTTCTTCTCCACACATTTTGACTCACTCTGTATCTCCAAAAATATATTTTTTTGACGGTTTGAATAATTTTCTAAAACTTCCGTATTTAAAGTTTCGTTCTACCTTGTATAATAAACGAGATAGGTGCTGTCTAAATATACGGACCAACCCTGTATTATATGGCAAAAATTCACTCACTTTATAGGTATTTAAAAAGTTTTGTCAATCTTGTCGAGAGATATAGGTAGTGAAAATGGTCAAAGTGAGCCATTTTCCTTTTAAGCTGTGAAGCTCTAATCTCAGCCAAAATTTCGATAGTGAATTTTACCAAAAATAAACCTGAGTGTGAAAGGTTTCAAGACTTACTTACCGATAATTAAAAATACGTTTTTCTTGGGGAAGAAAACGACCTGCATAGGGACGCATAATACACGTTGACAGAGGAAAAGCTTCATCAGCTGCTATGAAATAATTTATGGGATCTCCTTGAACTCCTAAACAGGACGGTGCAGGAAGATTTAGGCTGTTTGTAACTAGACGCTTTCCTATATTAGAGTTTTTCAATATTCCTCCATCACTGTGCCTACCTTCCGAACCTATATCTACTAATGTGAACTTGTAATTCGCATCACATAGTGCTAACAGAACCACACTATGACTTCCTTTATAGTTATAATATGTGGATCCTGATTTTGGAGGTGCCTAAAAATTTTAAAAAATGGGTCTTATTACAACTATCCTTTTAGTTGTTTATATATCATGTATCTACCTACATTTTTCAACGAAATAATTGTTGATACTTAATGTCCTAAGAAATATATGAATAAATGGCTACCTGAATTACCACATGCTTTCCATCGAGTGCACCCACACAGTGGGGCAGTTGCCATTTTTGTTCAAAGTCTTGAGCAATTTTTAGAAAAGATTCTTGAGTTGCTGTTAGTAGAACAATTTGATTTAAACAGTCCCATATAATTTTACACGTTTCTTTAATTATACTTGAAACTGTACTTGGAGCAATACGAAATGCATATGATACTGAAATCATGCTGTCTCCACTAGCAAGGTATCTAAAAAGAGTACTAGGTATAATAATATGCAGAGTTTTATTAGACTTACTTCTTTTACCTTAACGTTAATGCAAGCCTCTCTCCAGCAGAAATTGGTTCCCTTACACAATACATTCTATTTAGCCTGGGCCCCACAATACCTAGTAATTTATGGAACGTATCGCTAGACATTCTTAGGTAATTAAAATATTTCTCGTGATCGCATAGTCTCATTTCTTGTAATAAATGGTGGTAAGCGCCTTGAACTTCTCTGTTTTTAAAAATTTGACGAACCCAAAATTTTCTTGGTTTTTTCTTATTTCTTTGTAGTAATAAAAGATATACCAAAAGTACTGTGTTTAACTGCCGTTTTTATGAATTTGATGCGAACTCATAACGATCTCTCCGAAATTACACAAAAATCCAATTAAATGATACCAACAACGCCTTAAAAGTGAGGTTAAAACTGATACGATGACGGACAAAGTTAAAATAATTTTTACTTCGTCCGTCGACGTACGAATATTAAAATTTTCGGACAAAATTTGACATAAAATTATTTTAACCAATGGAAACAGTCCCGGACTGACGTATCGACGGACTGACGGATGCATGAGAATTCAGCTTAAGTCGATAGTTGAAAATTCTTTTCATACTATTTTTGGCATAAGTTCCAGAGTATGGCTTTAAAAGATTACTGCGTATGGGAAACGCGTCATCTCCTACAAAAACATAGGGTACTGGTTTTTGACGTCCTAATAAAGGTTCCATTGGTGGTAGTAAAAGTTCACCCCGAATAATTTTTTGATAGAGCCTCGTATTCGCGAAAACGCCTGCATCATTCATTCTTCCTTGTGCGCCAATGTCGACAAACGTAAAGCAATAGTCCGAATCCACTAAAGCCAAAAGTATTATACTAAAGGACTTTTTAAAGTTAAAATATTCTAATTCGCTATTAAATGGAGCTTGCAGTATAACGTGTTTCCCGTCTATAGCACCCACACAATGTGGGAAATTCCACTGGTGATCAAATCCATTTGCAACTTCCATCCATTCCTGTTCTGATTTTGGGAGCTGAAAAACAAACATTTGTAATAAAAAAAATAGATATGTTAATGAGTAAACGTATTTAAAACAAAATTATTATTATTCTATGTATAGATCTTTTACTGAGTTTTTTCTTACGGCAGTAAAGTCTACATTTTATGTAACGTGCAATCATTTTAAGAGTGTAGTTGCGCATGAAAATTGGTACGCTTGCAGACGTTATTTTGGCCCTGTTTTTTTATATCAAATCAAAACATTTTTTAAATTTTTTGATCTTATTTTAAAGATAAACCTTAAATCTAGGGTTGTCTAATGGTACTTTTTTCATTTTTGTCTTTTTTATATTTTTATAAGGCGTTAAACATGGTCAATTTTGACTATTTTTAGTGGCCTATATGTAGGATTTAAAACAAAAATTGAAAAAAGTACCATTAGACAACCTTAGATTTAAGCTTTATCATTCAAACCAAACAATTTGAAAAATGTTTTAGTTTGGTATGAAAAAAACAGGGCCAAAATAACCTCTGCAAGCAAAATTTCGGGGCACAAGTTTCAGACTTTTCAGGAAGCGTTGATCGCGAAATTTTACACTGGTGGGGAACCTCTCTTCACCCCTCACCTGGTGACGTCACGATCGCGAGTAAGCCTGGACCGCAACTATCCTCTTAATTATACACTATACAGTCTGTACCGAATTGCAGTGTCCAAATTTAAGTATTTCTGATTTTTTTATGAATATATCAGGTGACTGAAGCTGAACTTGAGAGTGACGATCAAGGGACAGGGGAAATAATTGAGCCACAGAAATTGAGTGAGAGGGGTCACAGTACAGTCACAACGGAAACTCAAAGCGACCCAGAATATCAGTTTCAGAAACCTGAAACAACAGGAAAAAGGAAACGGCCAATGAGTAATAATGCAGAAGTAACAAATCATTTAAAAACAGCGAGCATGGCACTTCAGAATTTAAGTAACAAACCAGTACAATCACAAGATGCAGCAGGTCTTTACGGTCAATTATTAGCAGAGAAGTTGAGAAAACTATCAATTGGAACAAGGCTAATTTTACAAAATCAAATTGACAACTTAGTATTTAAGGCAGAGTATAATGAAAAGGTCTTATCACTTAGGTCTAATAACTCATCTGCTAGTTCATCTCCTCATTCAATAACCATCCAACCATTTCCTGGTCCGTCTTACAGTCAGCAGTATCACTCATCATCGATCGCTTCATCTTCCCACTCAGCACTAACCCAACCACCATCTCCTAGTAGTCCACTTTCCAGCCATCAATATCAAGCTTATGATTCATCAAGGACACCTCAATCTTTCCATTCAACACTTACCCAGCAAATCCAGCCACCATCTCCAAGTCCGCCTTACAGCCAACAGTATCAATCTTCTACGACTACATCACCGATTGCGTCATCTTCCTCCTCACCACTCACCCAGCCACCATCTCCTAGTCCACCTTTCAGCCATCAAAATCAAGTTCTTAATGATAATATATCAACGATTCCTCTATCTTCTCATTCAACAATCACCCAGCTACCACCATCTCCTACTTCACCTTACACCCAACAGCCCAATATACAAAAGAAAACAGAAACACAAGTAGCCAATTTCTTTTCTCATTTTACAGAAATATGATAAACTGTCCTATTTTTTATATATTCTTATTTTTTTAGAATACCTAATACTTTTTTAATGAATTACTTAAGGATTTTGTTGTTTTGTTTCTTGTTAGTTATTTCTTAGTTAGTTACTATCTGATAATTTTTTATATTATGTTAACATAAAATATGTTATAATTAAAATATAAGAATTACTTACTTTTATTTCATCTTTGAGTGCTTCATTAATAGCATTACATACTTCTGGCACAATAATGCTGATCACCTGGTTTGACACTTTAAAAAGATAACCAAGGCTGGTATAGCTGTCTCCAGTCGCTAAAAACCGAAGAGTGATCGCTAGACGTTCTTGAATAGGGATGGCTTTCCGCATATTTGTGTCTTGCTTCATAATTCGTGGTCCGATTTTAGTTAAAATTTGTTCAAAATCTTCTGCAGACATTCGACAAAAGTTTTCAAATTTTCCGGAGGGCTCCCTTCTCAAATCAGTTAGCATGTTTGAACCATTGTAACTAAAATAGGCATATTATGGTATTTTAATCAAAGGATGAGTACAAATATGAAAAGAAAATAAACACTGTACAAAAATGCAGGATATCTGAAATCCCACTACAATCGCAGTACAAATTAAATAATAGAAAATAGTATTTCTTTTAGCTTATTTCTATTTATTATCCTAAAATACATAATATCAAGAAATTTCATCAAAATCGGTTTAGAAAATAAGTACGTTATTACTATTAAAAAAATGAAATGTGAAATGGTAAGAATTAAAATACCTACCTATACACGGTGTTCTTTAATGATGTGCTAATAATTAAGAGAGCGATTCTTTGAGTAATTTTAAGGTAAAAAGTGCATAATATAAGCATGAACTTTTTACCAAGTCACTGAAAGAATTTAATTTTAGCACATCATTAAGGAACACCGCCTGTATACCTAAGCCCACTACAGACGACAACAAGCAGAATTTTATATTTCTTGAGACTTTACCTCCTATACTTACTTTTCTCTACTTTTATTGAGGGAAACCATCCACCACCTCCTTCTTCTAGGTCTCTTCTTCTTTTCCACTAACATACCACAACATGTAACCACAATTCCAGCAGCAATAGCAGCTACTTGGTCGTCCATTTCGGTATACACAACACACACGACACTGGAATACGAACAAAAGGTTGGAAGCAATATTTGTTGCGTTTGTCACCTCAAGCTTTGTAGCATCGTATGGGAGAACACATTTGCCAAGTTTATTGTGCCCAACGTTTGATCCAAGGTTTGATCCAACGTTTGATCCAACGTTGGACGCATCGTGTGGGACCGGCTTAACTGTATGTTGAATGTACAGGGTGGCCTAAAAAGACTTGTCACCAAATTAATATAAAGGGTATTTTCTTACTACGGCATGATACTTTAAAGGGTGCTTGCCTATGTCACTTTATGAAGAAAAGCTTTTTTAAATATATGTCCCAAGTGGCTTCGTTTTTAAAATACATAGAGTTAGTTTTAAAAAATCAATTTATACCAATATATAAAGAGGTAAAGTTTGTAACTTTGTTTGTGGGTTTGTGTGGTTGTAGCCACTAATCTTCGGAAGTACTGAACCAATCATAAACATTCTTTTACAATCAGAAAGCCACACTATTCAGGAGTGTTATAGGCTACATTAGTAGTAGGGTGTCGCAGTATAGCGACATGACGTCACGAGCACTTGGGCGACACTGACGTCAGCCCTCTGACGTAGGAGTCTGACGTAGGAATTTATCGTTTAGGATGACGTAGGAGTCTGACGTAGAATGTTTGACGTAGAATGTTTGACGTATTTGACGTCGGCGCCAACTTGAGTGAAAAGGAACCTCAGCGTCGCGGCGGTGCGTGGGCGCGTATATTTAGCTGTTTTCACAAAATGGGAACCATAATATTTTTATTAAAAATAGCTTTTTTTCATCGTATACAGTTTTACAAAATTGATCGGTATATAAATTAACATCACCCGTATAATCAGCTGATGTAATAGTAGTATTAGTAGTAAAACTTGCGCTTATCACGGCTTCCGTTTTAAAATTCGATTTATCTATCATCCTTTCGCGACATAATATTTGCTTCGGTTTCCTTATTTTTAGAAAATGCATAAAAGGCATAACATACAAATAAAGTTGTTTTTACAAAATGCTACGCAAATATTTGTTATTTTTAAAATTGCAACAATAATAATGCGGTTTCCTTATTTTTCATACATTAACACAAATATGTTTTTAAAATTCCAATAATAATGCGGTTTTCAGTCTTCCTTATTTTTCAAAATTCTAACAATAATATTATTTTACTTCTTATCAAGGCTTATTTTTCGAAAATATTTTTAATTTGTGTTGTTTGTTACAAAAATATACCGTGAGAATCAAAAACGGAAGTACTTGTTTTGAAAATATAAATTGAGAAAAGAGTATATAAGGCAAAATTTATTAAGGTAATTATTAGTATATTTTTGTCAAACAAAATAAAACATGTCTCTTTATCCTCGCTTAACGAACAACTTAATTTTAAAGAGGTCAGTTCTTCTGACAGTCTTGAGTTAAATAAAATATATAAAGTTTTAAATATGAAAAAGTTTTAACAAAATTTGGACCATCAATATTGGTAGAATTAGAAGACAGAAAGATATTTCTTCCAAAACGTCTTGATTTATCAGATGAGAATATCGTTTCTATTAACGAGAAAAATAATGTTGGATTACTGTATAAAGGAAAAAAGATGTTGGAAAGCCGAAACCGGCTACACTTTATGAGTTTAGACATAACCTCAAACTTTTATGAGTATTGTAAAAATATCGACAAAATGGTGAAGGTAAAATAATAATAATCAATAAAAATACAGTCTGTAAAAAATACAATTAACAAATATTTCCTAAAATTAACCCCTAAAATAAGACTTAAGGGTATTTTTAAAAATATTTTATAAAAGGGTATCATGAAAGATCGCTATCAGCCGGGGTACCGAAGGTACTTTTTCCGCTATTTGCGCAAACCTAACTATAATGGTTTAGCCAGAAAATGAGTTTTAGGGTCTGCGCATGTTGCCAATGTGGCTTAAACAGTTTTTGACGTATATTTCGGCTTCTAGTAGACCGATTTTAGTTATTCTTTTGTTAAACAATTTATTTTTAATAAGCCTATAAATATTAGTACTAAAAATTTAAATAATTATGTTATTTGAGTGTAAATAGGGCCTTAACAGTTTTTAACGTATATTTCGGTTTCTAGTAGACCGATTTTAGTTGTTCTTTTGCTAATAATTTAATTTTTATAAATCTGCAAATATTAATACTAAAATTTTTAATAATTATGTTATTTGAGTGTAAATAGGGCCTTAGCAGTTTTTAACGTATATCTTGGCTTCTAGTGGTTTGATTTTAGTCATTCTTTTTAAACAATTATTTTAAATAAATATATTGACACTATTTTTTAAATAAATATGTTATTTGAGAGTAAATAGGGCCTTAACAGTTTTTAACGTATATTAGAAATACAGGGCTGTTTTTGAAAATACAGGGCTGTTTTTGGAAATACAGGGCTGTTTTTAGAAAACAGGGCTGTTTTTGAAATACAGGGCTGTTTTTAAAAATACAGGGCTGTTTTTGAAATACAGGGCTGTTTTTTTAAATACAGGGCTGTTTTTTAAATACAGGGCTGTTTTTTTAAATACAGGG
The DNA here is from genome assembly GCA_014170235.1 of Listronotus bonariensis. Lineage (NCBI taxonomy): Eukaryota > Metazoa > Arthropoda > Insecta > Coleoptera > Curculionidae > Listronotus > Listronotus bonariensis. The sequence goes on along the minus strand of JACEGR010004619.1, from coordinate 36,210 downwards.
CTGTTTTTTTAAATACAGGGCTGTTTTTAAATACAGGGCTGTTTTTAAATACAGGGCTGTTTTTAGAAATACAGGGCTGTTTTTGAAAATACAGGGCGGTTTTTGAAAATACAGGGCTGTTTTTAGAAATACAGAACTGTTTCTTGAAATACAGGGCTGTTTTCAAAATTAACTCGTTTAGTAGTAAATGATACCATTCTTGATTGCATTGCTCGTAATCCTCGGCAACTTTACTTGGAGACAAAGGATTTACTTCGTTGATGTTTAGGAGTGTGTAGAAATCTGTATTAGATACAACAGACATTTTAGGATAGATTTAATGATTTTTAAGCTAAGCACAATGTTTCACTTTGAATGTCTACGACAGACTGACCAAGTCTCTCTGGACTTATCTAATATATGTATTTACAATTATGACGCCAGAGCAAAAGTCTAAACATGAACAGGTAATTAAATATGAACAGCAAAACAAACAGCTGAACAGCCCTGTTTTTTAAAATACGGCACCGTTTTTAAAATACGGCACCGTTTTTTAAAATACGGCACCGTTTTTTAAAATACGGCACCGTTTTTAAATGATGGCACCGTTTTTAAAATATGGCACCGTTTTTTGTAATATGGCACCGTTTTTGTAATACGGCACCGTTTTTTAAAATACGGCACCGTTTTTAGATAATACGGCACCGTTTTTGAAATATAGCACCGTTTTTTAAAATATGGCACCGTTTTGTAATATGGCACCGTTTTAATTTCAAGGTCAACATGTCACTTGATAAGCACGGATAAGTTAGCATTACGGCCTGCACTGTAAAATTGCTGAATATGTTATAAATACCACTCTCTCATGGAATTTAGGTTAGGTGTGTTTTGACGCACGCGTTAAAACACACCTAACCTAAATTCCATAAGAGGGTGGTATTTTATAACATATTCAGCAATTTTTACAGTGGGGGCCGTAATTTCTAACTTATCCGGCTTATCAAGTGACATGCTTGACCTTGAAATTTAAAACGGTGCCTTATTTTAAAAACGGTGCCGTATTTTAGAAAACGGTGCTGTATTTTAAAAACGGTGCCGTATTTCTAAAAACGGTGCCGTATTTTAAAAACGGTGCCGTATTTTAAAAACGGTGCCGTATTTTAAAAACGGTGCCGTATTTTAAAAACGGTGCCGTATTTTAAAAACGGTGCCGTATTTTAAAAACGGTGCCGTATTTTAAAAACGGTGCCGTATTTTAAAAACGGTGCCGTATTTTAAAAAACGGTGCCGTATTTTAAAAACGGTGCCGTATTTTAAAAACGGTGCCGTATTTTAAAAAACAGGGCTGTTCAGCTGTTTGTTTTGCTGTTCATATTTAATTACCTGTTCATGTTTAGACTTTTGCGCTGGCGTCATAATTGTAAATACATATATTAGATAAGTCCAGAGAGACTTGGTCAGTCTGTCGTAGACATTCAAAGTGAAACATTGTGCTTAGCTTAAAAATCATTAAATCTATCCTAAAATGTCTGTTGTATCTAATACAGATTTCTACACACTCCTAAACATCAACGAAGTAAATCCTTTGTCTCCAAGTAAAGTTGCCGAGGATTACGAGCAATGCAATCAAGAATGGTATCATTTACTACTAAACGAAGTTAATTTTGAAAAACAGCCCTGTATTTCCAAAAACAGTTCTGTATTTCTAAAAACAGCCCTGTATTTCTAAAAACCGCCCTGTATTTTCAAAAACAGCCCTGTATTTCTAAAAACAGCCCTGTATTTAAAAAACAGCCCTATATTTCCAAAAACAGCCCTGTATTTCTAAAAACAGCCCTGTATTTAAAAAACAGCCCTGTATTTAAAAAACAGCCCTGTATTTAAAAAACAGCCCTGTATTTAAAAAAACAGCCCTGTATTTCAAAAAACAGCCCTGTATTTCCAAAAACAGCCCTGTATTTTTAAAAACAGCCCTGTATTTCCAAAAACAGCCCTGTTTTTCTAAAAACAGCCCTGTATTTCCAAAAACAGCCCTGTATTTTCAAAAACAGCCCTGTATTTCTAATATACGTTAAAAACTGTTAAGGCCCTATTTACTCTCAAATAACATATTTATTTAAAAAATAGTGTCAATATATTTATTTAAAATAATTGTTTAAAAAAGAATGACTAAAATCAAACCACTAGAAGCCAAGATATACGTTAAAAACTGCTAAGGCCCTATTTACACTCAAATAACATAATTATTAAAAATTTTAGTATTAATATTTGCAGATTTATAAAAATTAAATTATTAGCAAAAAGAACAACTAAAATCGGTCTACTAGAAACCGAAATATACGTTAAAAACTGTTAAGGCCCTATTTACACTCAAATAACATAATTATTTAAATTTTTAGTACTAATATTTATAGGCTTATTAAAAATAAATTGTTTAACAAAAAGAATAACTAAAATCGGTCTACTAGAAGCCGAAATATACGTCAAAAACTGTTTAAGCCACATTGGCAACATGCGCAGACCCTAAAACTCATTTTCTGGCTAAACCATTATAGTTAGGTTTGCGCAAATAGCGGAAAAAGTACCTTCGGTACCCCGGCTGATAGCGATCTTTCATGATACCCTTTTATAAAATATTTTTAAAAATACCCTTAAGTCTTATTTTAGGGGTTAATTTTAGGAAATATTTGTTAATTGTATTTTTTACAGACTGTATTTTTCTTGATTATTATTATTTTACCTTCACCATTTTGTCGATATTTTTACAATACTCATAAAAGTTTGAGGTTATGTCTAAACTCATAAAGTGTAGCCGGTTTCGGCTTTCCAACATCTTTTTTCCTTTATACAGTAATCCAACATTATTTTTCTCGTTAATAGAAACGATATTCTCATCTGATAAATCAAGACGTTTTGGAAGAAATATCTTTCTGTCTTCTAATTCTACCAATATTGATGGTCCAAATTTTGTTAAAACTTTTTTCATATTTAAAACTTTATATATTTTATTTAACTCAAGACTGTCAGAAGAACTGACCTCTTTAAAATTAAGTTGTTCGTTAAGCGAGGATAAAAGAGACATGTTTTATTTTTGTTTGACAAAAATATACTAATAATTACCTTAATAAATTTTGCCTTATATACTCTTTTCTCAATTTATATTTTCAAAACAAGTACTTCCGTTTTTGATTCTCACGGTATATTTTTGTAACAAACAACACAAATTAAAAATATTTTCGAAAAATAAGCCTTGATAAGAAGTAAAATAATATTATTGTTAGAATTTTGAAAAATAAGGAAGCCTGAAAACCGCATTATTATTGGAATTTTAAAAACATATTTGTGTTAATGTATGAAAAATAAGGAAACCGCATTATTATTGTTGCAATTTTAAAAATAACAAATATTTGCGTAGCATTTTGTAAAAACAACTTTATTTGTATGTTATGCCTTTTATGCATTTTCTAAAAATAAGGAAACCGAAGCAAATATTATGTCGCGAAAGGATGATAGATAAATCGAATTTTAAAACGGAAGCCGTGATAAGCGCAAGTTTTACTACTAATACTACTATTACATCAGCTGATTATACGGGTGATGTTAATTTATATACCGATCAATTTTGTAAAACTGTATACGATGAAAAAAAGCTATTTTTAATAAAAATATTATGGTTCCCATTTTGTGAAAACAGCTAAATATACGCGCCCACGCACCGCCGCGACGCTGAGGTTCCTTTTCACTCAAGTTGGCGCCGACGTCAAATACGTCAAACATTCTACGTCAAACATTCTACGTCAGACTCCTACGTCATCCTAAACGATAAATTCCTACGTCAGACTCCTACGTCAGAGGGCTGACGTCAGTGTCGCCCAAGTGCCTCGTGACGTCATGTCGCTATACTGCGACACCCTACTACTTACATTTTACTATGATTAAACAAAAAGTTCAGATATTAACGCCCAACAAAGTGGGCACGGGTCGGTTATCTTGGATAAATTATAACTTTGTAAGGTTAAGTTTATAAGTTCCAATTAGTTCAGTGGTAGAATGCTTTGCCTGTTACACGCGGGCGGCCCGAGGTTCGAATCTCTGTGGAGGTAAATATCTTTATATAAAAATATGAAAATAAAAAATAAAAAGCAACGGAGTTACTTCTTTATTGTAAATTTTTTCTTGGATATAAATTTTTTCTAATATTATAAATAAAAAGTTAAAGTTTGTAACTTTGATTGTTTGTTTGTAAAAGCTAATTTTCGGTAATACTGAACCGATCATGAAATTTTGTTCACAATCAGAAAGCTACACTATTCAGGAGTGTTATAGGCTATATTTTATTACGATTAAACAAAAAGTTCAGAGAAAAATATAATTAAAATTAACTCCTAACGAAGTGGTCCGCTAGTATTTTATAAATATCTTAGGTACCCTTGAACCGATTTGGTTAAAATTTGGTATGTTTGTTTGATGTAATTAAACGTTTGTAAAGCTTTAAGTAGATTGGTTTTATTGAATCCAGTAGCGTTTAAGTGGGCATACCAGCCAATATTTAATTATAAACTTAAAGATTTCTGGTAAAATTTGCTTTGTCGTGTCGAATATTTAAGTGTTTATGCAAAACATGTAAAAACATAAACAAAACCATTTTTTTCTTTATTTTATTGCTTTAACTTTGAATTTGATATAATGTTTAATTTTCTACAACATTTACTTATGAAATTTTGATTTATTTTTAAAAACAAAAGTACTTTACTCTTGGACATTTTCCAAATTTTTACTTATAACTCGCCCTGTATAATATCAATCGAAGCAAAATTTTGTATTTGTAAGTTGCGACCAGTTTTCCCAAAATGCCGATTCAAAATTTAAAAATGTTAGGACCATTTGTCCTCTTGTAAAAGCTATCCTGGGACACACTGTATAAAAGGTGTTTTGGTAACGGATCTACATAATATGTAGTTACTTAACTAATACATATTTAATTTTTTCAAAAAATTTCTATGGCTTTTTTTTAAGAAGTACAAACCTCCAATGGTATAGGGTTGACTTTAAAAACCCTGGCCTAAGTTAGGGTTGGCGGGATTTAAAGTTCAAGGCTCCATATGGGGTTTAAGGTAAATATTTTTTTAGATTTTTTTTGGAAAATGCAGTGACGAACCATTTTTTTAATATTTACATCAAACCCCTTAAAAGCCTTGACGTTTACAATGGCGGCGCCAGTTTTTTAAAAGTTGGGCGATACCCAGCAGAGAAATTTGAAGGTTGGGTAGAAAAATGTGCAGTGCAATATTGTTATTATATAAACACAAGGCGTTTTAAAATTCTATCAAAATAATTTGGGAGCTTCTTTTTAATGTCCCATTAACTAAAAACAAAAACTCCTTCCTTCCTACCGACATTGTAAATTGGGTAAAAAATCGTTTTTGTTAAACTGTGTCTACATTTTTGCATCAAATCCGTATCCGTAAAAAGTTCTAGTCTTAGAAAAGGTAAAAACACATTTTGACACTGAGAAAAAATGATTTATTACAGACTCTTCCAGAAAAAGGTGGTATTAATGGGGTTAAATCCTGTTGATGATCAAAATTTGTGTAAAATCAATTTTTTCAAAAGCTAAGCTACACCAACATGATGGCCCAAGAAAAATCCCAATATCTGGTTTCTCGCATTTTTGTGATAAAACAAACGGTTTTCGAAAAAAAATGTTTATTAGTAGGCTGCCACCTTTAGAGATATACAAACTGTTCACGAATGAAATGGATTTTTTAAGTGATTCTTCATAAAATTTTTTTGCTCATATAGTTCACGAAGAAAAAATGTTAATTTTGCAGTGGAGGCTCGAGGGTTTAAAAACAGGCGTAGTGCAGGGGAAAAAAAGAGCATTCACCATTTTAGCAAAATTCAAAATACTCAACTATCAAAAGTCTAAGTAAAAAGTCTTAATATCTAAACTTACCTAAATTTTATACACCAAATCAATCCTTCTATCTTTTAATGCAGCAAATCTATCAATTATATATTCATAAAATGGTTAAGTTTTTATCAGTTCCTGTAGAAGCTTTTTTGAATTAAAATATTGGCCAAAGATAAAAGTCTATCTTGGGATATAGTGTTTCTTAAGAAAGTTTTTAAACGCTTAAGACAAGAAAAACTCCGTTCCACTGACACGCTTGTCGACGATATCGTTAATATTAGCGAAAAAGTTTATACGCCTCGGTAAAAATGTCTTTATTTGCGCCAACTTTTTCACTAACTGCTGCAATGAAATATTTCTATAACTTTCATCAGCAAATATTAGGTCAAGTTTATTTTTGAGCCGCTGATTTTTTGGAAATGATTCGGCCAGGGCCGTATTAACTGTTTGAGGCGCCCTAGGCTAGAATTCCCGTGCTTATTTTCCTCCAAAAAATTTTTGAAGACCAAAAAAAAAGGTCCATTCCTCCTCCGTAGCGCCTATTTGAGTGCCAGGCGCCTTTACTTCACCACCCGAAATAAAATTTGATGACAAAAAAAAGGTCATTCCCTCCTTTTCGCGCCCATTTCATTCCAAAGCACCTTATTCACAGAGAAATTATTCACCAAAAATCCCCACCCGACCTAAAGTTTTTTAAAACTTTCCTGTCTGGCGCCTATTTTTCATGGCGCCCTAGGCTGTAGCCTAGTCAGCCTAATGGATAATACGGCACTGGATTCAGCATATATCTCCAATAAGAATTAGTGAGAAAAGTTTGGTTTTACTGGCCAAACTTTGCAGTATCAGCAAGACAAAGAAATTGTAGTTTGTAACAATCTTCGAATCTTGCTACCATTTCCATTAAAATATGATCTAATATTTCATAGAGAAGTGCTCTGTACTGTCCTTTAATTTCTTCCTGTGAAAAATCACTGTCGCTAATAATACTCAAACGGAAACAATCAAAATAATACGTGAAAACCAATGAAACGACCAAAACCTATACTATCTTTTTAAGGCTAGCGATTTACCAAGCAATACACCTGATACTCCCACCCGCGATTCTGGCCGCCCGCAAGTATAGCGTTGTCATGGCAACGGAGCCTCAAAGCGTAAACAAAACCCCGCATGAGGTAAATACTTCGGTCCGTTTTATATTTGCAATACACTTGTCGCGTTGCCGAAAGAGGAGGAAAGCGACTCGCGCCAGCGGTTAATTTATATGCTAGATTTTTCATGGCGATTTTTACAAATAAGGAATAGAAATGAGAAAAATGAATTAAACAGGGTTTGCAAAAACTTAAAAAAACATGATATTTCTTAATAAGTAAACTACCTGTTTTTTAATTTTTAACCAAACTATCATAAAGAAAACTTATTAAAATTAAGTTTGTAATCGATTAAAATAATAATTAAAATTAATTATTGAACTCCATAACTTGGCTGTTTAAAAAGCAAAATATAGAAATTTTTTAGGCCATTAATTATTTAAATTTATAATAATTAATTTTTGATAAATCCAAACTTAGTTTCTTGAAACTTTTTGATTCCCCTGTAACATTAATAAATTCATTATAAATACATACATACATTTTTTAAATGATATCTTACTTAAAAATGAAAACCAAATTACCTAGTTTACTCTTGAAAAAAATCAGGTTTATTAAGTTTTCGCGAGCCTTGTATAAAAATCAACATGTTCTCTTCGGAAAAATAACTTTTGTCGAAAAATAAATTTTTGTAATAATTTTTTCTGTTGTTAATCCCATCCGTGGACAGTCTATATATTTTATTTTGTTAATAAATGACATACAGGGAATAAAAAATATACAATATTAAAAACAAGTTTTTTGGACAAATTGGGATTTGGAATAATTTTGACAAAAATCTGTCAAATTAAAATTATTTTGACGTTAACTTATTTTGAATGTGTCAAAGTACGACGGCACTTTTTTCTAGTTATTTTTCTTTTCATCTTGTTTGGATAAGGTAGAAAAAAAAGTTTCCCCTGGGGTAAAATTTGTACTATATAATGCCTTTGTTATAATGTGTTAAGGGCTGTATGAAATAACTCCGTAATCGTAATTTTGTTATCCAATTTTACGAGCTGAACATCTGATTAGATGTTAATTTTAAATAATTTAATCAAAAGCCACATTATAATAAACTTAAAACAAAAATACGATTGTTAAACTAGATAAATATAGTTTTAGTTTTATAAAATTCAATTAGTGTAAGATTTAATTTAATTATTTTTTTCTTTAGTTTTTTCCGTATAGCAAGGATTATTGTCAAGGTAAGGGGAGTCGTCATGTTTGTTGGGTGATGTCCTTTCATATAAATTGGTTAAATGTATTTAATAAACTTGACTTTACCACCCTTTGTAATGGTTTTAAGAGAGCCCATTTGCAAAGTTTACTCGTAATATAAATGAATTATTTAAAGACAATTACAATAAGTAGCCTAAATAATTTTAAAAGTTCCATTCTATTACGTCATTTTTAACAAAAGGTCATTAACAATGATACTTTTATACAAAGTTTTAAACCAAAATATTTTGTTTTTATAAATAAGTTCTGTTTTTAATTTCCTAAATCCCCCTTGTTTTATTTTATTTGTTTGGAATTACATTACATAAGAATTTTATTTTAGCTACATTGACGTACAGCGTCTTAATAAAAATTGCAAATTTGGAAACATTTAATGTCCGTGGTGGATATACGACTAAAATATTTGAACAGTTCTACAACTACCGGTATTACCGGAAGTTAATGTTAACTTTTTTATTGTAAATTATTTATTTTCGGTAATTTTCTAGAAACTGGGGGCAACTCCGATTTTGACGAAATTTGGTATACGGGGTTTTTTGGGGCGCTGATCACGAATCTGAAAGAATTATTTGGCGGAAACGTTTCGTTCTCGAGATATCCATCATCAAAGTTGATATTTGAACTAACCTTATTTTTACTGTATTCCCCCTTCTTTTTGCACACAATTCTTGATTTTTACACTAAATTGACATACCATGTATATGCACCTTTTAAATACTTGGTTTTTTATTTATTTTACCCGTTTTTTCCATTTATTTACGAAATCCATTGTAGCAACGTCGCGGCCATTTTATTACTAGGGATTTTTTCCGCCCAAGATTGCCCACTGTGAAAAACAAATGAATGGCGCCACAGTTTAATATTTGAATTTGAAATTAAATAATTTAGTTTTGTAACAAAAAGCAAGCTAAAATGGAGTTTTCGCTTATTACTTTTTTAACGTTCATTACAAATCAAGAGAATTTAATTAATTATTTAATAGATTCGGGCGTTTTAAAAGAAACACGATCTTGCCCCAAATGCGGAAGTGTTTGCGGTTTAAATAAAACATCTTTGATGTTTTATTGTAACAAAAATATTAAAGAAGCAGCAACAAGAAGAAATCACTGTGCAAATTTAAAGAAAGCGGAAAAAAAGGCACCTTCTTTGAGTCCCATTTGCCAGTTCAAAAAATATGCCAGTTTGTGGCATATTTTCTCCTCTTTCCTCACCCTAGGGTGCGGATAATGCAGAAAGAACTAAAATTAGGCCTCCAATCAATTGTGGATTGGAGTAATTTTTGTAGGGAGGTAATTATATGAATAATTATTATGTGTGAACACAAATTTTAATTTTTAATGTATTCTTTAAGATATGCATGAGCTGGTGCCAAAAGACCTCAGCGAAACTGGGGGTCAGGGAAAATATGTGGAAATCGACGAAGCAAAATTTGGGAGAAGAAAATTTGAAATGGGAAGGATTATTGAGGGTCAATGGGTATTTGGGGGTTTTGAACGGGGTAGTAATAAGATTTTTTGGTACCAGTCCCGAATCGTAACGCAGAAACTTTAATGGAAGTAATAAAAGAGTGGATAAATGAAGGAACAACTGTTATATCCGATTGCTGGAGATCATATAGAAACATCGACAAACATGGCTTTAGTCATTTAACCGTGAACCACAGTTTGAACTTCGTAGATCCACAGACTGGTAAGTCAATTTTTAAGAAAAAATTGATACAAATAAAACTAATTCATGTATATGTTTTTTTAGGTGCTCATACTCAGAATATTGAGAGGGTCTGGAGAGAAGTTCGGTCGAATATTCCACGTTATGGGAAAAGAGAGTACCATTACGTGGGATATTTGGCCGAATATCTCTTTAAGAGGCAACATCCTCATGAAAAGAGGATCGACGAATATTTTAAGGCGTTAAAAAATCTTTAGTTTTAAATATTATTGTTAATTTTTTGTTTTTTATTTAAATGGTTTATATATAAATGTCTATTTATTATTTTTATTACGTTACTGGTTTTACTACTTAAAATAAGATAAAATTTAATTAAATTTTTGGTAAATATTTATTATAATATGTATTTATATAATTTAGTAATAATTTTTCTATCGAACTGAACGCCTATCTCCATTTAAATCTTCATATATATTATGTACAACACATTTGCTAAAATATCGGCTTCTTCTTGTTATCTCCTCAGTTTCATTTAACCAATAATTGTATAAATCCAATATTGTTTTATAGTATGTATTCATAAGTTTTGCACCTTTTATCCGAACCAAAACATTGTAGGCCTGCATAGGATCCCTTATTCCATTAAAAAAAAAAAAAAAACCTAAAATTTGGACTCTTTCTTTATATGCAAATGTTGTTGATTTTATAGCCGACTTTATGAATTCCGGCCATTTATTATATGGACCGATTATATCTTGCACCAGCCATAAAAAATCATCTAAAAATTTTTATAATTTAGCAAATACTACACCAAAATGTATAATAAGCTAATCCTTACTTGGTCTATACATATATTTGTAATAAATTGACATTTTTTCCTCAATATTGAGTACTTTTTTGGCTTCCATGTCTTTTAAAACTTCTGAAATGTAACCAAACTAAGAATAAATCAAATTTTCAAATTCAAATAGTAAGGTGTGGCGCCATTCATTTGTTTTTTCACAGTGGGCAACCTTGGGCGGAAAAAATCCCAAGTAATAAAATGGCCGCGACGTTGCTACAATGGATTTCGTAAATAAATGGAAAAAACGGGTAAAATAAATAAAAAACCAAGTATTTAAAAGGTGCATATGAAACATGGTATGTCAATTTAGTGTAAAAATCACGAATTGTGTGCAAAAAGAAGGGGGAATACAGTAAAAATAAGGTTAGTTCAAATATCAACTTTGATGATGGATATCTCGAGAACGAAACGTTTCCGCCAAATAATTCTTTCAGATTCGTGATCAGCGCCCCAAAAACCCCCGTATACCAAATTTCGTCAAAATCGGAGTTGCCCCCAGTTTCTAGAAAATTACCTTATTTTCTAGCATTCTAAACATATTTTATGTTTAGTTGCTTTTAATATATCCAAAGCTTTCGACCAAGTGTGGCATGACGCACTTCTTAATAAACTTCCCTCCTACGGTCTTCCAACTAAACTTTGCTCTTAGCTCTTCATTTATCTTTCTAATCGACGTATATCAGTCATTGTTGATGGCCACTCTTCAAGCTTTCACAAAATTAATGCTGGAGTGCCTCAGGGTTCAGTACTAGCACCAATTTTGTTTCTTCTTCACATTAACGACCTTCTTTCTTCCACAACCAATCCCATTTATAGTTATGCTGACGATAGTACCCTTCACTCCACTTTTCAGGTTCTCAAACCGATCTCTAAACCCGACTTGGAAAGCAAACGCAGGGCGATGCAGATATCTCTTTCACAGGATCTCAATTTGATATTGGATTGGGGCGCCAAAAATCTCGTTCAATTTAATGCATCCAAAATACAATCATGTTCCTTGTCGCGAAAAAATTATCAAATACTCACCCTTTGCTTATAAGTGGCCAGGTTTTGCAGAGCGGGGACACATTTAACCTTGTGGGCGTCACATTTGAGAATAACCTTAACTGGCATAAACACATTCTATCTATAGCCACCGCGGCTTCAAAAAGCTTGGATTTCTTTTCCGAGCCAAAGAGTATTTTTCTCCTTCCAATTTATACATTTGTATGTGACCCAAATTCGACCCTCTCTGGAATATTGTTCTCATCTCTGGGGAATGGCATCCCCTACAACCCTCAGCATTCTTGATGCCATTCAAAAAAGAGCTATTCGTCTTAATAATGATCCTTAACTTACTCAAAGACTTCCTTTTCTTGCCCATCGTCGAGTTGAGGGGGATCTATCGCTCTTCTATAGATACTTTTACGGCTTCTGCTCCGACGAATTATCTAGTATAGTCCCTCCTCGTGCAGCTCCTCACAGAGAAACTCGCGGTGCCGCACGTATGCATCCCTATACGGTCCAATTGGACAGGCCCCGAACTTCCCATTTCGTTTGTTCTTTTATCCCTAGAATTTCTAGACTGTGGAACCTACTGCCAGCGGAGGTCTTTCCTTCCCCCAAATCTTCAAGTTTTTAAGTCCCGTGACGACACCCACGGTACGTTAGTATTTAGGCTTTCAGCCTTCGTGGATTGTCCAAAGATTAAAAAAATAATAGTGTTCTATACCTAAATCCAACTGCCTAGCAAGCCATTACATAACTAACAATTTTGTCTAAACAAAAGCCTTTAACCTTCCGGGACTAACATTCGGTCTCTGAGACGGACGCCTATACGCTTTTACGACTGTTTCCGAATCCTTTATTCGGCCGTTTCGCCGTTCTCAGTAGCTGCTTGTCCGAAGCCTCTCCGTTCAGTACCAAAGCGATAGTCTTCAGTGCTACAGGTTTTTCAGGTTATGCGTAATTCGGTCTCAAAGACGGAAGTTAGTTTTGATGTAATAATTAGGCTGCCTGACCTGAAAAGGTAAATTATTTTTTATGGAATATTAATTAGTTTAAACTGTTTGTTAATGGTTTAATTTCAATAGGTTCGTAAATTAAATATATTTTGGTATTTAAAACATTTTTAATAATTTTAGAAAATGGCTGCATGGAGCTATGAAAAAGAACAGGCAAAACTTCGTCAACTTTTTGATGAAGTACCATCCGAGATAGAAGAAGCAGAAGATACTGATTCTAGTGTAGGAGAGGATGCACAAACAGAAATTCAGGACGAAAATTCTGATACAGAACAAGATATATCCGATGAAGAGGAGATGGATATGGTTGAAATTGAGGGAAGACTTCGTGAACCTTGTTTTATTGGACGTGATGGCACTAAATGGAAAAAGCATTTACATCAGCGTCCTAATGTGCGAACTCGTGCTGACAATATCATAACTCAATTGCCCGGTGTAAAAGGTGAAGCCAGACAGAAAAAAGAACCAATCGAAATATGGTGTTTGTTTTTTACAAATGAAATGTTAGAAAATATCGTAGCTAACGTACACTAACAAGCATATTGAATCAAAAAGGTATTCTGATCACTATAGAACAGCAAGGGTGGCAGATATTGATGAACTGAAGGCTCTAATTGGACTTCTTTACATTGCCGGTGCCATAAAAAGTAATCATCGAAATATTATCGATCTTTTCAAAACTAATGGCTTAGGCGTAGAAATTTTTAGACTGACAATGTCTCTCGAAAGATTTAAATTTTTACTTCAAAATATTCGTTTTGACGACAAAACCACAAGATTTGAAAGACAAAAATACGACAAGTTGGCTGCCATCCGAGAGATTTTTGATGAATTCAATGGAAACCTGCCAAAAAACTTTTCCCTCTCACAATACACTACAACTGATGAAATGTTGTGGGCTTTTATAGGACATTGTGGATTCAGGATATATATCCCATCTAAACCTAATAAATATGGCATTAAAGTTTATTCTTTGGTAGATGCGAAGATGTTTTACACTACCAAAATGGAAATATATATTGGAAAGCAGCCGGAAGGTCCATACAAACAGGGTACATCTAATATTTCTCTCGTGCCAAGATTATGTGAACCGATATGGGGATGAAAATAAATAGACCAGAAAAATCAATTATATTTGCATTTCAAGAAAATACTACGTTGGTATCATACATACCAAGAAAAAAGAAAAACGTGTTCGTTCTTTCCACTATGCATCGTGATGATTCTGTCGATAATGAAATAGATAAACCCGACATGCTAATAGATTATAACAAAACAAAAGGGGTGTGGACACAGTTGACAAGTTGTGTGCCGCATATGACTGTGCACGAATTACACAACGTTGGCTAATGGTTATTTTCTATGGTGCGTTAACTATTGCTGGTATAAATTCTTATATTATATTTAAAAATAACAACATCGACAAAAAAGTTGAAAGAAGATTATTTTGGAAAAGCTTGGACATCAACTACTTGCTCATATAAAAAACGACTTACCTGTTCCAGTCTGCCCAGAACAACAAGGTTGAGAATTGAGGAAATCTACAACATTCCCAATGCTGATAATGAACCTCCAAGAAATCCGACATATGGCCGATGTGCTTAATGTTCCACCAAAAAAGCAGAAAGACCAGATACAGTTGCCATAGGTGTAACAAATTTATGTTTTTAGAGCATTTGACTGCGTTTTGCAAAGAATGCATAACATTTGTTGACGAACTTTTACACTAAAATTTGTTTATTTTTATACTAAAATGTTGTAGTTAAGCAATAATTTTAATATTTCTATTATGATATTTTTTTTGTTAGTTTTTAGGTGAGACTTTTTACTTTGTAATAATACATTTTTAAAATTACTAATAAAGCATAAAAATAAAATAAAGTTATTTTAATACACTGAATTGTATCCGCAGTTGGTTTCTTGTGAAACATTTTTTAAATATTAATACTAAATAGAAAAAATTGCTTTTTAATGTTTCAATAATTATTAGAGCATTACTCTACAATTGTTTCGCCTTTCTAGGGCTTCATCAAGAGGTTATCAAGTTATTTTAATACCCATTCCAAATAAAAAAAAATATGTATTTACATTTTTTAAACTTATACCCCATTTTTTTTTAAATCCGTCTCTGAGATCGAAGTTAACAGTCGTGTTAAGAAAATTCATGTTAGTCGCGGAAGGTTAACATGAATTGGGGTTGGGCTCCTAATAGAAAAGAACTTCTTTAGTAGACTGTATTGATATTTTGACAATTTATAACTATAGGGTGGTCAAAAATATTCATAAAAAATTATAACCACAAAAACCTTAAAAGTATACTTTTTAAATAAAAACCCCTATTTTTTATTACCTTAACTTGATAGGCATTTAAAAAAAGTTTGTATAAGGATGTCTATTTCAACAATTTTTAGTTTTCGAGGTATAAACCAGCAGAAACTAAAAAATAAATATTATATAGGATATTTCTTTTAAAATAAGATAGCTGACATTAACTTCCGGTATAACCGTAAGTAGTAAAACTGTCAAAATATTTTGGTCGTATGTACATCACTGACTTTATAATCACGGAAGAAAAAATCTGGTAAATATTCAGGCAATTGTAACCTACACAGTTACAATGTGTTGCACTATAGGCCCCAGGTACACGCTGTAGAAAAACTCGCCCTGTTTTTGTAGCAAATAATGTGCAGTAGTATTTAATACTTTTGTGTGTGTTAATTTGCTGGTAAAAAAAAATAGAATTCACGAAGAAAAAAAGGTTATTTTGTATACAGTGCCACGCACTTTTTTAAAAAGTTGTTGTAGTTGAAAATTGATGTGACTATGATGAGTCACAACAATTGTGAAATCAAAGTTAAAGATATCAATAACAAAAGAAAATATTAAAAAAAAATTAATCAGTGCGCCAGTATAGTTCACGCCGAGCTAGCTGTGTGTGTGCAAATTTACCCGCAGCTCAGGGTGAGGAATAATGAGTTCGTTTAGGCGTCACCAGTTTTCCTACAGACTACAAACTGGAAGTCTCCTAGATGTAGTAGGAACTTGCTCAACGATTGTATACTATTGCACCAAAAGTTATTAAAATCATGAAAAATTTAAACAAAAAAAGAGAGAGGTATATTCGGGTGAGCTAAGTGAAAAACAAAAGAACAATTTAAAATGAAATATATTATCTGTACAAAGAAAGGATTATGCAATGTTTATTACAATTATAGAAGAAAGAAAATAAAATTAAACTTTATTTAACTTTTATTATTTAAGAATATTAAATATTATTAGAAAAAAGAAATATATGTTTATGCGAGTTACAAAAAGATTAAATTTATTAAAATTATTAAATTATTAATAAGTTTAAATCTATCGTTTAGAAGATAAAAATCTTTATTACAATTTAAATAATAATAATAATAATAATAATAATAACGATAAAACTTCGGAATTAAATCTATTGTTTAAGAGAAAACAACAAAAGTGCAGTGAGTACCGTTAAAAAAAGAAATAGGTAATTAAATCAACAAAATAAAGGTTAGAACAATTGATTAGTAAGTTAGTTTAATATTGCTTGATTGTCTGGGAGATCAGGTCCGATGTTTAGGAACGTATCCCTACTAGGTAATGCAGATGCACTGGGCGTCAGGCAATATTCACTTCCAAACCTCTTAAACAACCAACTTCTAAATAATGAGGATCCCAATAAAAGATGAAAGGGAATCCAAAAAGGTGTAGAAAAACAAAGGTGTTGAAAAAGAGAGGTGTAGAAAAAAGCTGGAGAAAAAGGCCCTACAAAAAATTGGTAGGCATTAGAAAATTAATTAATAAAAAAATAATCATAATACACAAAAGTGCATATAAAATAAACGGCTGAAGGCCTTAAAGGAATTATTGAAATAATAAAAAAATCAAAATATAAGTGGCTGAAGGCCTAAGTATTAAGCAACGTTAAGTAAAGAAACTATAAAAAAATTGAGTCTAACTGTACAAAAGATAATATATATATATATGCAATCAAATAGGGCGTTTGTGAAATCATTGTCGACAGGACGTACCAAAAATTAATCAAATTACTTTAATAGAAAAGTTAAAAAAAAGGCAATAGAAAAATAAAAATATTTGATATTATAAGAGGCATAGCTGTTACAGCGCAGCTATTAACAAGTGAAAAAGTCAATAAAAATCATAAAAGCAAAAAAAATTAACCATAGCTACTGCATTAAACAATAAAAACAAAATAGATAGTTATATAAAATTAAAATCATTTGCTTGATGCGCATGCCTGACATTTATTAAAAAAAAGGTTTTAACTGTCGGGAAGAATAACACAAAAATAAAAACTTAACTTTTCTAAAAATTAACAAATTAATATCGATAAATAATATGAAATAATTATCAATTAACATAATTGACTACAAAGTCCCATTAAAAAGGGTAACAACGCATAATAAGCAAAAAAGAGAAAAACCATATTACTGTAAAATATCCATACTTCAAAATATGCAGATATCAGTAAAATCAATAAAAAAGAAAAATTATTTAATTAATAATCATCATTAAATAATATAACATTAAAAAAACTCTTTTAAAAGTAATGACATAAGCATTCTTTTATTTTACAAAAAAAAACCATTGTGAACAGGTCAGACAGACCTCTAAGCAAATAGTTAAAATTACTAATTATAAAACCTAAGCCAGTGCCAGAAATATTTTAAAACAAAAGTTATAACATATCATTTTGTTTTGTTGCCTTATTTTTACTTAATAAATTTAGAAAAGAACGGTTAAATAAATTTTGAAATATGCAAAGAATCAATATTATTAAAATGCAATAAGAATCATTTAATAGGTTATGCAGGTCTAATTAAAGTAGTTCGTTAAGCATTGAACAGATTGGCTCCAGAAAAATTACTTAAATTTCAAACATTAAGTGCCGTTTCACAAGGGACTGATGATCAGGACTGACGATCCGTCCTATCCATTATTTTAAATTTGTCGTTCACATGTCCGCGTATCAGCGGTCGACCGTTAAAAAGCGCGCGGGCATCAGTCGTTTAGAGTCGGAGCCGTTTCGTAAACCGAGATTTTCACATACGAGCGAGTTAAATACTAAGACCAGCAAAGCTCCTTTTAAAAAACACTTTATTTTTACAACTACAACTTTAAGACCTAAATTATACTTAAACTACGTGAACAATCAATATGAACAGCGCGGAGCTTTTACACAATATCAAATGTTGAATTATAATGTTTACAATTGTTTTTATATAGAGGTTTATGCTTATATCAGCAAGTCCTAATTAAGTGTTATTGATTTGGGGATATTTCTCCTCCACCCTTAGTTTTATCAACGTCCTCGTTGATGAGTTTCTGGAGAACTTTTAAGGGAACTGATTTACTTCTTCGTTGTTTTTGCCATAAATATAGCACTAGCGCTAAGATGAATAAAAATAAAATGGATATAATTATAACTGAGAAATGATAGATGTTTTGCTGGGGAAGAAGGTCCTGAAAGTTTAGGGGTTCTATTAAATCTTCCTGAATTCTCTTGGGGTCTTCTAGATGCCGAATTTGGAGATTTAGGGACCAGTTAGAATCTTGAATTTCTAATGCTTCTGGCGGACTTATCGATATATTATTAATTTCTAGGGAATATTTATGATGATTGATTATTACATCACATTGGCTTTGTATGATATAACAACCCTTAAGGACGGCTTTTTGAAATTGGAAGCAGTTTTCGTATACTGTTTCGGAATTTTTTGTGCATAAAAGTAGTGCGTTTTTGTGGGTTAGAGTATGGACTTGATAATTATTTTGGACAGTTGCATACTGACAGTTTTTTGGCAAGGGACATCCATTTACGATTGGGTTTGAACAAATCCATTTTTTGTTAATTTCTTCACATTGGTTATACCACAGTTCATTACAGTAAAATTTGCTTGGACTAATTATTAGTTTGGACTCATTATTTGGTATAGGATATACAAATTTTAAACTACATTTATTTTGTTCAAAAATTGGTACCTTAATTACTAGAACTGCCATTTCTTGTAAAGTTAGAAGTCCTGTTTTGCAAATCAGTGTTAATTCCGAAAGATGTTCAATATGCCATAAAGAATTTTTGGATAATGTAATTCTAAATATGACCAAATATCTTTTATTTCTTTTAAACTCAAAATTTCGAGATCTAATGTTTTTAGGTGCGCAAAAGAGAGGATTCTTAACAATTTTTCTAAAAATTGATTTAAATTTACAATTTGTAGATACTGATTTTGCAAGGTAAGTATTAAGTTTGTTTCATTGTTTATTTTTGTAAACGCTGTGCGAATTTTCACTGAATTCTCATTTATTATTTTTACATTGGTTCTAAATTTAGTCATAACATTTCCAGCAATTGAGCTAAGGTCATTTATTTTGTGCATAGAAGTAATTTGATTATGTTTAAGTATTTCTAAATTTTGTGTAATTAATTCCAAGTCGTCATTATCTAAATTTCCGGTAACAAACTTGATACTGCTCCCTATAAAGTTCATTAAACCTCTTTTTCTGCGATTTAATGTTAACTCCGTTTCATAATTATTTAATTTGGAGTATGTGTCATACGTATCATTTAACGCCTTAGATATATGATATAACTGGGTTAGTGTTAAATTGTTATTTTGCTTTTTTACTGCGGAATTTAAAAACATAAGATTAGTATGTAAACGAGATAACGTAAACTTAATGTTTGTTAGGTTAAAGGGTACATAGGTAGTATGGTAATGACTTATGATTAAAGAAGGGGATATATCTTCCATGAAGTATCCATTATTAGGTAACTCCTGTGCTTGAAGTGCCTGGCTGGGGGTATGTCTTTGTAGGGTGAGGATCAGGCTGAAAAGAAACAGGTTTTTTTCTAAGTCGCTTGATCTTCCTAATGTGCGTAGTTACAGGGTTTTTTCTGGTTACACCCGTGATTTTATTTTTGTCCGTTTTAGTTACCTTAGTAGAAATATACTGGGGGTTCATTTTATTCCTAAGCGTATTTTTTCGGTAAATTGTCTGGTCCTGTTGAATTTCGGGCGGTAATTCAGTATTTTGATTGCGTTTTTCGAGAGTTTGTGCTCGTTTTTGGAATGCATGTTTGTAGATGCCTTCGTAAAATGGTATTAGTTCGTTTTTTCGTTTGTCATTGTATTGTTCAAAAATAGTCAAATCGTTATTTATGTTTGGTTCGTTAAGATAGGGACCATAAAGGATAGAGAAGGGCGAATGACCAGTAGTAGAGTGAATGCTTTGATTGTATATTAGAATTGCAGTCGTCATTAGATTTTGGGGAGTTTCGTCGGGATTTTGCATTTTTAGGGTTCTTAGTTTTTCTAATAAAGTAGAATGTAATCTTTCTACTGGACTGTTTACAGATGAGTTACCAGGGGTAGTATAGTGTGTTTGTATATAAAATAGCTGACAGAATTCTTTGACAAGATGGTTCTGGAACTCCTTGCCTTGGTCCATGACTAGGTTTTGAGGCGTGTTGTGGTGTGAAATGTAATGTCTCAATTTTCCTAGGATTGTGACTGCATTTTTGTCAGGAACGAAGTAAGCCTGAGCATATTTTGAAAAGGAGTCTATGATAGTTAGAAATTGACAGTTTAAAAATTGAAATATGTCGATATGTAGGGTTTTGAAGGGTTTTTCAGCAAGTAAGGGTCCTTCAAAGGCTATTTTGTATGGGTGTCTTTCATATTTATTTTGTAGACATATTTCGCAGTTATTCACAAGATATGTTACAGAATCTTTTAATTTGGGCCAGTAGTATTTTTGTTTAAGATGGTTGTAAGTTTCGGTTATGCCGTTGTGATTATTTTGGTGGTAATTGGTTAATATTTCTTTTTGTTGTTCTGAATTAAGTACGTCAGTAAGATATTTATTAGAAAATATAATTTTGCAATGTGGCATAATTTAGTGGTAGTTCTGAAATAGGTATACCTTTCATTTGTGGGTCATTGTTAGAATGTACAGTAATATCCGAAATATTGTCGTTTGGGGTTGTATTTTCTGGAAGGCTATTTTATATACAAACACACTATACTACCCCTGGTAACTCATCTTCAAACAGTCCAGTAGAAAGATTACATTCTACTTTATTAGAAAAACTAAGAACCCTAAAAATGCAAAATCCCGACGAAACTCCCCAAAATCTAATGACGACTGCAATTCTAATATACAATCAAAGTATTCACTCTACTACTGGTCATTCGCCCTTCTCTATCCTTTATGGTCCCTATCTTAACGAACCAAACATAAATAACGATTTGACTATTTTTGAACAATACAATGACAAACGAAAAACGAACTAATACCATTTTACGAAGGCATCTACAAACATGCATTCCAAAAACGAGCGCAAACTCTCGAAAAACGCAATCAAAATACTGAATTACCGCCCGAAATTCAACAGGACCAGACAATTTACCGAAAAAATACGCTTAGGAATAAAATGAACCCCCAGTATATTCCTACTAAGGTAACTAAAACGGACAAAAATAAAATCACGGGTGTAACCAGAAAAACCCTGTAACTACGCACATTAGGAAGATCAAGCGACTTAGAAAAAACCTGTTTCTTTTCAGCCTGATCCTCACCCTACAAAGACATACCCCCAGCCAAGCACTTCAAGCACAGGAGTTACCTAATAATGGATACTTCATGGAAGATATATCCCCTTCTTTAATCATAAGTCATTACCATACTACCTATGTACCCTTTAACCTAACAAACATTAAGTTTACGTTATCTCGTTTACATACTAATCTTATGTTTTTAAATTCCGCAGTAAAAAAGCAAAATAACAATTTAACACTAACCCAGTTATATCATATATCTAAGGCGTTAAATGATACGTATGACACATACTCCAAATTAAATAATTATGAAACGGAGTTAACATTAAATCGCAGAAAAAGAGGTTTAATGAACTTTATAGGGAGCAGTATCAAGTTTGTTACCGGAAATTTAGATAATGACGACTTGGAATTAATTACACAAAATTTAGAAATACTTAAACATAATCAAATTACTTCTATGCACAAAATAAATGACCTTAGCTCAATTGCTGGAAATGTTATGACTAAATTTAGAACCAATGTAAAAATAATAAATGAGAATTCAGTGAAAATTCGCACAGCGTTTACAAAAATAAACAATGAAACAAACTTAATACTTACCTTGCAAAATCAGTATCTACAAATTGTAAATTTAAATCAATTTTTAGAAAAATTGTTAAGAATCCTCTCTTTTGCGCACCTAAAAACATTAGATCTCGAAATTTTGAGTTTAAAAGAAATAAAAGATATTTGGTCATATTTAGAATTACATTATCCAAAAAATTCTTTATGGCATATTGAACATCTTTCGGAATTAACACTGATTTGCAAAACGGGACTTCTAACTTTACAAGAAATGGCAGTTCTAGTAATTAAGGTACCAATTTTTGAACAAAATAAATGTAGTTTAAAATTTGTATATCCTATACCAAATAATGAGTCCAAACTAATAATTAGTCCAAGCAAATTTTACTGTAATGAACTGTGGTATAACCAATGTGAAGAAATTAACAAAAAATGGATTTGTTCAAACCCAATCGTAAATGGATGTCCCTTGCCAAAAACTGTCAGTATGCAACTGTCCAAAATAATTATCAAGTCCATACTCTAACCCACAAAAACGCACTACTTTTATGCACAAAAAATTCCGAAACAGTATACGAAAACTGCTTCCAATTTCAAAAAGCCGTCCTTAAGGGTTGTTATATCATACAAAGCCAATGTGATGTAATAATCAATCATCATAAATATTCCCTAGAAATTAATAATATATCGATAAGTCCGCCAGAAGCATTAGAAATTCAAGATTCTAACTGGTCCCTAAATCTCCAAATTCGGCATCTAGAAGACCCCAAGAGAATTCAGGAAGATTTAATAGAACCCCTAAACTTTCAGGACCTTCTTCCCCAGCAAAACATCTATCATTTCTCAGTTATAATTATATCCATTTTATTTTTATTCATCTTAGCGCTAGTGCTATATTTATGGCAAAAACAACGAAGAAGTAAATCAGTTCCCTTAAAAGTTCTCCAGAAACTCATCAACGAGGACGTTGATAAAACTAAGGGTGGAGGAGAAATATCCCCAAATCAATAACACTTAATTAGGACTTGCTGATATAAGCATAAACCTCTATATAAAAACAATTGTAAACATTATAATTCAACATTTGATATTGTGTAAAAGCTCCGCGCTGTTCATATTGATTGTTCACGTAGTTTAAGTATAATTTAGGTCTTAAAGTTGTAGTTGTAAAAATAAAGTGTTTTTTAAAAGGAGCTTTGCTGGTCTTAGTATTTAACTCTGCTCGTATGTGAAAATCTCGGTTTACGAAACGGCTCCGACTCTAAACGACTGATGCCCGCGCGCTTTTTAACGGTCGACCGCTGATACGCGGACATGTGAACGACAAATTTAAAATAATGGATAGGACGGATCGTCAGTCCTGATCATCAGTCCCTTGTGAAACGGCACTTAATGTTTGAAATTTAAGTAATTTTTCTGGAGCCAATCTGTTCAATGCTTAACGAACTACTTTAATTAGACCTGCATAACCTATTAAATGATTCTTATTGCATTTTAATAATATTGATTCTTTGCATATTTCAAAATTTATTTAACCGTTCTTTTCTAAATTTATTAAGTAAAAATAAGGCAACAAAACAAAATGATATGTTATAACTTTTGTTTTAAAATATTTCTGGCACTGGCTTAGGTTTTATAATTAGTAATTTTAACTATTTGCTTAGAGGTCTGTCTGACCTGTTCACAATGGTTTTTTTTTGTAAAATAAAAGAATGCTTATGTCATTACTTTTAAAAGAGTTTTTTTAATGTTATATTATTTAATGATGATTATTAATTAAATAATTTTTCTTTTTTATTGATTTTACTGATATCTGCATATTTTGAAGTATGGATATTTTACAGTAATATGGTTTTTCTCTTTTTTTGCTTATTATGCGTTGTTACCCTTTTTAATGGGACTTTGTAGTCAATTATGTTAATTGATAATTATTTCATATTATTTATCGATATTAATTTGTTAATTTTTAGAAAAGTTAAGTTTTTATTTTTGTGTTATTCTTCCCGACAGTTAAAACCTTTTTTTTAATAAATGTCAGGCATGCGCATCAAGCAAATGATTTTAATTTTATATAACTATCTATTTTGTTTTTATTGTTTAATGCAGTAGCTATGGTTAATTTTTTTTGCTTTTATGATTTTTATTGACTTTTTCACTTGTTAATAGCTGCGCTGTAACAGCTATGCCTCTTATAATATCAAATATTTTTATTTTTCTATTGCCTTTTTTTTAACTTTTCTATTAAAGTAATTTGATTAATTTTTGGTACGTCCTGTCGACAATGATTTCACAAACGCCCTATTTGATTGCATATATATATATATTATCTTTTGTACAGTTAGACTCAATTTTTTTATAGTTTCTTTACTTAACGTTGCTTAATACTTAGGCCTTCAGCCACTTATATTTTGATTTTTTTATTATTTCAATAATTCCTTTAAGGCCTTCAGCCGTTTATTTTATATGCACTTTTGTGTATTATGATTATTTTTTTATTAATTAATTTTCTAATGCCTACCAATTTTTTGTAGGGCCTTTTTCTCCAGCTTTTTCCTACACCTCTCTTTTTCAACACCTTTGTTTTTCTACACCTTTTTGGATTCCCTTTCATCTTTTATTGGGATCCTCATTATTTAGAAGTTGGTTGTTTAAGAGGTTTGGAAGTGAATATTGCCTGACGCCCAGTGCATCTGCATTACCTAGTAGGGATACGTTCCTAAACATCGGACCTGATCTCCCAGACAATCAGGCAATATTAAACTAACTTACTAATCAATTGTTCTAACCTTTATTTTGTTGATTTAATTACCTATTTCTTTTTTTTAACGGTACTCACTGCACTTTTGTTGTTTTCTCTTAAACAATAGATTTCATTCCGAAGTTTTATCGTTATTATTATTATTATTATTATTATTATTTAAATTGTAATAAAGATTTTTATCTTATAAACGATAGATTTAAACTTATTAATAATTTAATAATTTTAATAAATTTAATCTTTTTGTAACTCGCATAAACATATATTTCTTTTTTCTAATAATAATTAATATTCTTAAATAATAAAAGTTAAATAAAGTTTAATTTTATTTTCTTTCTTCTATAATTGTAATAAACATTGCATAATCCTTTCTTTGTACAGATAATATATTTCATTTTAAATTGATCTTTTGTTTTTCACTTAGCTCACCCGAATATACCTCTCTCTTTTTGTGTTTAAATTTTTCATGATTTTAATAACTTTTGGTGCAATAGTATACAATCGTTGAGCAAGTTCCTACTACATCTAGGAGACTTCCAGTTTGTAGTCTGTAGGAAAACTGGTGGCGCCTAAACGAACTCATTATTCCTCACCCTGAGCTGCGGGTAAATTTGCACGCACACTTACAGCTAGCTCGGCGTGAACTATACTGGCGCACTGATTAATTTTTTTTAATATTTTCTTTTGTTATTGATATCTTTAACTTTGATTTCACAATTGTTGTGACTCATCATAGTCACATCAATTTTCAACTACAACAACTTTTTAAAAAAAGTGCGTGGCACTGTATACAAAATAACCTTTTTTCTTCGTGAATTCTATTTTTTTTTACCAGCAAATTAACACACACAAAAGTATTAAATACTACTGCACATTATTTGCTACAAAAACAGGGCGAGTTTTTCTACAGCGTGTACCTGGGGCCTATAGTGCAACACATTGTAACTGTGTAGGTTACAATTGCCTGAATATTTACCAGATTTTTTCTTCCGTGATTATAAAGTCAGTGATGTACATACGACCAAAATATTTTGACAGTTTTACTACTTACGGTTATACCGGAAGTTAATGTCAGCTATCTTATTTTAAAAGAAATATCCTATATAATATTTATTTTTTAGTTTCTGCTGGTTTATACCTCGAAAACTAAAAATTGTTGAAATAGACATCCTTATACAAACTTTTTTAAATGCCTATCAAGTTAAGGTAATAAAAATAGGGGTTTTTATTTAAAAAGTATACTTTTAAGGTTTTTGTGGTTATAATTTTTTATGAATATTTTTGACCACCCTATAGTTATAAATTGTCAAAATATCAATACAGTCTACTAAAGAAGTTCTTTTTCTATTAGGAGCCCAACCCCAATTCATGTTAAAGGCTTTTGTTTAGACAAAATTGTTAGTTATGTAATGGCTTGCTAGGCAGTTGGATTTAGGTATAGAACACTATTATTTTTTTTAATCTTTGGACAATCCACGAAGGCCGAAAGCCTAAATACTAACGGTACCGTGGGTGTCTTAAGCAGGGTAAGAGGGAAGTTTGTTAACACGGGACTTAAAAACTTGAAGATTTGGGGGGAAGGAAAGACCTCCGCTGGCAGTAGGTTCCACAGTCTAGAAACTCTTAGGGATAAAAGAACGAACGAAATGGAAAGTTCGGGGCCTGTCCAATTGGACCGTATAGGGATGCATACGTGCGGCACCACGAGTTTCTCTGTTGGGGAGCTGCAAGAGGAGGGACTATACTGGATAATTCGTCGGAGCAGAAGCCGTAAAAGTATCTATAGAAGAGCGATAGATCTCCCACAGCTCGACGATGGGCAAGAGAAGGAAGTCTTTGAGTAAGTTAAGGATCATTAATAAGACGAACAGCTCTTCTTTGAATGGCATCAAGAATGCTGAGGGTTGTAGGGGATGCCATTCCCCAGAGATGAGAACAATATTCCAGAGAGGGTCGAATTTGGGTACACATACAAAGTGTATAAATTGGAAGGAGAAAAAATACTCTTTGGCTCGGAAAAGAAATCCAAGCTTTTTTGAAGCCGCGGTGGCTATAGATAGAATGTGTTTATGCCAGTTAAGGTTATTCTCAAATGTGACGCCCACAAGGTTAAATGTGTCCCCGCTCTGCAAAACCTGGCCACTTATAAGCAAAGGGTGAGTATTTGATAATTTTTTCGCGACAAGGAACATGATTGTATTTTGGATGCATTAAATTGAACGAGATTTTTGGCGCCCCAATCCAATATCAAATTGAGATCCTGTGAAAGAGATATCTGCATCGCCCTGCGTTTGCTTTCCAAGTCGGGTTTAGAGATCGGTTTGAGAACCTGAAAAGTGGAGTGAAGGGTACTATCGTCAGCATAACTATAAATGGGATTGGTTGTGGAAGAAAGAAGGTCGTTAATGTGAAGAAGAAACAAAATTGGTGCTAGTACTGAACCCTGAGGCACTCCAGCATTAATTTTGTGAAAGCTTGAAGAGTGGCCATCAACAATGACTGATATACGTCGATTAGAAAGATAAATGAAGAGCTAAAGAGCAAAGTTTAGTTGGAAGACCGTAGGAGGGAAGTTTATTAAGAAGTGCGTCATGCCACACTTGGTCGAAAGCTTTGGATATATTAAAAGCAACTAAACATAAAATATGTTTAGAATGCTAGAAAATAAGGTAATTTTCTAGAAACTGGGGGCAACTCCGATTTTGACGAAATTTGGTATACGGGGGTTTTTGGGGCGCTGATCACGAATCTGAAAGAATTATTTGGCGGAAACGTTTCGTTCTCGAGATATCCATCATCAAAGTTGATATTTGAACTAACCTTATTTTTACTGTATTCCCCCTTCTTTTTGCACACAATTCTTGATTTTTACACTAAATTGACATACCATGTTTCATATGCACCTTTTAAATACTTGGTTTTTTATTTATTTTACCCGTTTTTTCCATTTATTTACGAAATCCATTGTAGCAACGTCGCGGCCATTTTATTACTAGGGATTTTTTCCGCCCAAGGTTGCCCACTGTGAAAAAACAAATGAATGGCGCCACACCTTACTATTTGAATTTGAAAATTTGATTTATTCTTAGTTTGGTTACATTTCAGAAGTTTTAAAAGACATGGAAGCCAAAAAAGTACTCAATATTGAGGAAAAAATGTCAATTTATTACAAATATATGTATAGACCAAGTAAGGATTAGCTTATTATACATTTTGGTGTAGTATTTGCTAAATTATAAAAATTTTTAGATGATTTTTTATGGCTGGTGCAAGATATAATCGGTCCATATAATAAATGGCCGGAATTCATAAAGTCGGCTATAAAATCTACAACATTTACATATAAAGAAAGAGTCCAAATTTTAAGTTTTTTTTTTTTTTTTTTAATGGAATAAGGGATCCTATGCAGGCCTACAATGTTTTGGTTCGGATAAAAGGTGCAAAACTTATGAATACATACTATAAAACAATATTGGATTTATACAATTATTGGTTAAATGAAACTGAGGGGATAACAAGAAGAAGCCGATATTTTAGCAAATGTGTTGTACATAACATATATGAAGATTTAAATGGAGATAGGCGTTCAGTTCGATAGAAAAATTATTACTAAATTATATAAATACATATTATAATAAATATTTACCAAAAATTTAATTAAATTTTATCTTATTTTAAGTAGTAAAACCAGTAACGTAATAATAAATAGACATTTATATATAAACCATTTAAATAAAAACAAAAAATTAACAATAATATTTAAAACTAAAGATTTTTTAACGCCTTAAAAAATTCGTCGAATCCTCTTTTCATGAGGATGTTGCCTCTTAAAGAGATATTCGGCCAAATATCCCACGTAATGGTACTCTCTTTTCCCATAACGTGGAATATTCGACCGAACTTCTCTCCAGACCCTCTCAATATTCTGAGTATGAGCACCTAAAAAAACATATACATGAATTAGTTTTATTTGTATCAATTTTTTCTTAAAAATTGACTTACCAGTCTGTGGATCTACGAAGTTCAAACTGTGGTTTACGGTTAAATGACTAAAGCCATGTTGGTCGATGTTTCTATATGACCTCCAGCAATCGGATATCACAGTTGTTCCTTCATTTATCCACTCTTTTATTACTTCCATTAAAGTTTCTGCATTACGATTCGGGACTGGTACCAAAAAATCTTATTACTACCCCGTTCAAAACCCCCAAATACCCATTGACCCTCAATAATCCTTCCCCTTTCAAATTTTCTTCTCCCAAATTTTGCTTCGTCGATTTCCACATATTTTCCCTGACCCCCAGTTTCACTGAATTCTTTTGGCACCAGCTCATGCATATCTTAAAGAATACATTAAAAATTAAAATTTGTGTTCACACATAATAATTATTCATATAATTACCTCCCTACAAAAATTACTCCAATCCACAATTGATTGGAGGCCTAATTTTAGTTCTTTCTGCATTATCCGCACCCTAGGGTGCGTAAAGAGGAGAAAATATGCCACAAACTGGCATATTTTTTGAATTGGCAAATGGGACTCAAAGAAGGTGCCTTTTCTTCCGCTTTCTTTAAATCTGCACAGTGTTTTCTTCTTCTTGCTGCTTCTTTGATATTTTTGTTACAATAAAACATTAAAGTTGTTTTATTTAATCCGCAAACACTTCCACATTTAGGGCAAGATCGCGTTTCTTTTAAAACGCCCGAATCTATTAAGTAATTAATTAAATTTTCTTGATTTGTAATGAACGTTAAAAAAGTAATAAGCGAAAACTCCATTTTAGCTTGCTTTTGTTACAAAACTAAATTATTTAATTTCAAATTCAAATATCAAACTGTGGCGCCATTCATTTGTTTTTCACAGTGGGCAACCTTGGGCGGAAAAAATCCCTAGTAATAAAATGGCCGTGACGTTGCTACAATGGATTTCGTAAATAAATGGAAAAAACGGGTAAAATAAATAAAAAACCAAGTATTTAAAAGGTGTATATGAAACATGGTATGTCAATTTAGTGTAAAAATCAAGAATTGTGTGCAAAAAGAAGGGGAATACAGTAAAAATAAGGTTAGTTCAAATATCCACTTTGATGATGGATATCTCGAGAACGAAACGTTTCCGCCAAATAATTCTTTCAGATTCGTGATCAGCGCCCCAAAAACCCCCGTATACCAAATTTCGTCAAAATCGGAGTTGCCCCCAGTTTCTAGAAAATTACCGAAAATAAATAATTTACAATAAAAAAGTTAACATTAACTTCCGGTAATACCGGTAGTTGTAGAACTGTTCAAATATTTTAGTCGTATATCCACCACGGACATTAAATGTTTCCAAATTTGCAATTTTTATTAAGACGCTGTACGTCAATGTAGCTAAAATAAAATTCTTATGTAATGTAATTCCAAACAAATAAAATAAAACAAGGGGATTTAGGAAATTAAAAACAGAACTTATTTATAAAAACAAAATATTTTGGTTTAAAACTTTGTATAAAAGTATCATTGTTAATGACCTTTTGTTAAAAATGACGTAATAGAATGGAACTTTTAAAATTATTTAGGCTACTTATTGTAATTGTCTTTAAATAATTCATTTATATTACGAGTAAACTTTGCAAATGGGCTCTCTTAAAACCATTACAAAGGGTGGTAAAGTCAAGTTTATTAAATACACCAATGCTAGACACTATAAGGAAGACACAACATTTAAACTAAAAAAAAATTTATTGAAAAAGAAATGTTTACAATTTTTTAAAATTATACTAAAGACATGCAAAACTATATATTATGACAAAAACTCATCTTATTCACATACTAAATTAAAACAAAATTAGCATT
This sequence comes from Listronotus bonariensis, assembly GCA_014170235.1. NCBI lineage: Eukaryota > Metazoa > Arthropoda > Insecta > Coleoptera > Curculionidae > Listronotus > Listronotus bonariensis. The sequence goes on along the minus strand of JACEGR010004619.1, from coordinate 5,676 downwards.
TTTTTCAAATTGGTCTAGGAAACCAAAAGATGACACATCAAAAAATCAGATTCACCAATAGTTGACATCTTTAAGCAAAAAAACCTTAATGATTTAAAAATATAAACTAAAAGGAACATAACTGAATAATATTAATTTTTATTAGGTGATTAAATAACACAATATTTACAAAATATGTATCAAGTATATCTTTGTTATTAAATAATTCGTATTAAGTAAAATAAACTAAAATAAACCCTGAATTATATATGTTTTTAATAAATTACCCGTCTACATCTAAAGGTTTTGCAAATTTGTACTTAATTCTATCACCAATAATAAGCATTTTTGGTATGTCAAGGACCTCTATTATTTGAGAAAAACTTATGATACTAATATCTTTATCGTTTTCTATAAATAAAGTTTTAGACTGGTCACAAATTTTCATCGCCATAACTTCAATATTATCTTTATTTGTAACCTTCTGGACTATACAAACATATTTATGAAATCTTTTCTTTCCGGGAAACTTAACAATTATATAATCACTCTGCTTAATAGTATTTTCATCCTGGTATTTTTCTTGATCTAGATCCTCATTTCTTTCATTATCATTACATTCATCGGATATATCATCCATACTATTACCAGACTCTAACCATTCTTCCTCTTCTTCTTCAGTACTTGAGCTGTAATAATCAGTCTTAGATTTCTTTCTTAAAGTCTTTTGGTTTCTCTTTGTTATTATTTTGGCAGCCCTGACTTTTCGTGCTTCTTCAGTATCTTTTTTCTTCTTTTCTCTCTCTTCAGCTCTTCTTTTTTTCTGTTCTTCTAAGTCAATCTTTTTTCTCTCTTTGCTCTCATGATATTTTTGCCAAGCAACAGATGATATGACAGAAGGGATTTTTTCTTTCTTACGTCTTTTTGAGTTTTCTTTGGGCGTTGGCCAAAATAAAGCCCTCTTAAATGGACTAGGTATTACCATATTAGGTGGAACCAATGAAGAACTCTCTAGTGGCAGGTATACTCTTGATGCTGATGGCAGTACCATGGAACTTGTAATCGGTCCTTCCTCATGACTTTCTGAGTTGTTTTTTTCGGGTGTTATGTTTTGAGTTTGAAGGGTTGATGTAGACTGAAGATTTTGCGAGGCATTTTTATTGGGAGTTGAGAATTCCTCTAATATAATATTATTATTGTCGTTATGGTATGGAACTGGAGTCTTAGACCGTGGTATCACTTTAGGAATGCCGGTTTGTTGTTGCAACGGACTGTTTAATTCAGCTAAGTCAGTAGATATTGGCAGGTTGTCATGGTTTTGTTGTAACAATTCTTTGATGTTTTTGTAAAATTTAAATAAATTCATATCTTCAATGGAGCCTGTCCATTCATCACAATTTTTAAACTGTGAAATTTTGTCTGCTTCAATATATTTATCCAAGAATTTTAGTCCTGTTTCAAGTTCTTTTATTTTCGCCATTCTTTGCAAATCACTCAGTTCTTCCATTGGTTCCCTTGACATACAACATACTTCATCAGGATTCCAAGGCAAGAGGCCACATTTACGAAAACCATTTTTGAATACTTCAGGTGATAATTTTTCTTGCAATACTTTATTTAACAACGGACAAAAATGAACTTTACGCAAAACGGGATTATCAATATTATCCAAACGCCAAGAATGAACTGCAGTTTTCCAAGCACCTTTCAAACTTCTAAATACCGCAACATCCATGGGCTGCAATAAATGTGTAGCATTGGGAAACAAAGCTACTAATATAATGCCATTATCTGAGCAAAATTTGCTTAAATGGAAAGAAAGATGTGAAGTATGCCCATCTATGAATAGTATGACTGGTCTTTGAATATTATTATCATCAAGCCATTTATTAAAAATGTTGCACATATATTCATAAAATGTTTCCATCGTCATCCATCCACTCTCAGAGCGCCCAATACCCCAAGATTCTGGAACTGACATGCTTAATTCCCTTGGTATTCTCTCATACCTGAAAATTACCATTGGAGGTAAAACATTGCCTGCGGCATTTCCGCCTAGAAGGACGGTATGGCATTCTTTTTCGTCTGAATTTACTTGTTGGTACACTGATTTTTCTCCTTTAGCTGCTAAAACTTTATTACCTTTTGGATTCAGAAAAATGCCGTCTCGTCCATATTAAATACTCTCTGAGGTTCGTTTAAGATGGCCTTATAATCATTATCTTGTAGGTAGGTGTTAACTTCTTCAAACCAGTTTTTCAACTGAGTTTTTGTGACTGAAGATCTGGATGAAGTCAAATTTTGTGGTTGTCTTGCAATTAAATCAGGGTGCCGTTTCAAAAAACTACTGTACCATTTCTTTCCTGGTCTACCACCTTTGAATGGAGTTTCAATGTTTAAATCATCCACAATTTTCTTTACACTGTCTAGCAAATTTTCCTTTCCTATTGGGAATCCTTGTTTTACCATTATTTTTGCCCACTTTACAAGCATAGCTTCAGTTTCCTCTGTAAGATAGCAAGTTCTTCCCATTTTTCGTTTTATAGGTGTTTTTCCTTTTACCTTATTCAGAAGAGTTACCCTTGGCACACCAAATTTTTTCGCCGCAGTTGAGGTTGGCACTCCTCGCTTGCATTCGTCTATTGCTGCTTCCATATCGGCTTCAGTGTAACGGAACATCTGCCCTTTTATAGGTGGCATCTTGAACAATCTGACCATAAAACAAAACAAAACACCATTACTTGACATCAAGTGCTCCCCAATAGTTGACACCCTGTCTACTATTGGAGGGAGTGCTCTAATATTGCTGTAATTTTTGCAGTACTTATATTGTTGGACATAGCGTTGATAATTGCACAAATCTGCACTCACAAATAAATTTACTTACTACGCCAACAATAGACATGAATGTCATCTTTTGGGTATACTGACTACTTTCGGAACCAATAATAGACACTACATTTTTTTTACAAAAATGTAATCAGAGCAAGAAAACAATTAATCTAATATTTAAGGAAGAATAAAATGTTAATAATACACAAAAAAAAACAGAGCAAAGTCTTAAAAAAATTAGTAAAACTCACCTCTTTAGCGGCGTTGTCCTTAACCTAAATAACACGAAATGGCGGCAAGCGTGTCAATTCGTCACAACGCACATGACAACTAATGGTATTTTAAATTTCTAAACAAAAGACGGTTATTGTGGTTGCAAAATTTGATCAACAGATGGCGCTAGAAGTATCTGACACTAATAATGTTGCTATACAAATAAAAATATTCTTATTATGGTTGTTTATTGCTGAAAGTGTCATCCTTTGGGTCACTGTCTAGCTTTAGTGCTTACACTAATTGAATTTTATAAAGCTAAAACTATATTTATCTAGTTTAACAATCGTATTTTTGTTTTAAGTTTATTATAATGTGGCTTTTGATTAAATTATTTAAAATTAACATCTAATCAGATGTTCAGCTCGTAAAGTGGATAACAAAATTACGATTACGGAGTTATTTCATACAGCCCTTAACACATTATAACAAAGGCATTATATAGTACAAATTTTACCCCAGGGGAAACTTTTTTTTCTACCTTATCCAAACAAGATGAAAAGAAAAATAACTAGAAAAAAGTGCCGTCGTACTTTGACACATTCAAAATAAGTTAACGTCAAAATAATTTTAATTTGACAGATTTTTGTCAAAATTATTCCAAATCCCAATTTGTCCAAAAAAACTTGTTTTTAATATTGTATATTTTTTATTCCCTGTATGTCATTTATTAACAAAATAAAATATATAGACTTGTCCACGGATGGGATTAACAACAGAAAAAATTATTACAAAAATTTATTTTTCGACAAAAAGTTATTTTTCCGAAGAGAACATGTTGATTTTTATACAAGGCTCGCGAAAACTTAATAAACCTGATTTTTTTCAAGAGTAAACTAGGTAATTTGGTTTTCATTTTTAAGTAAGATATCATTTAAAAAATGTATGTATGTATTTATAATGAATTTATTAATGTTACAGGGGAATCAAAAAGTTTCAAGAAACTAAGTTTGGATTTATCAAAAATTAATTATTATAAATTTAAATAATTAATGGCCTAAAAAATTTCTATATTTTGCTTTTTAAACAGCCAAGTTATGGAGTTCAATAATTAATTTTAATTATTATTTTAATCGATTACAAACTTAATTTTAATAAGTTTTCTTTATGATAGTTTGGTTAAAAATTAAAAAACAGGTAGTTTACTTATTAAGAAATATCATGTTTTTTTTGAAGTTTTTGCAAACCCTGTTTAATTCATTTTTCTCATTTCTATTCCTTATTTGTAAAAATCGCCATGAAAAATCTAGCATATAAATTAACCGCTGGCGCGAGTCGCTTTCCTCCTCTTTCGGCAACGCGACAAGTGTATTGCAAATATAAAACGGACCGAAGTATTTACCTCATGCGGGGTTTTGTTTACGCTTTGAGGCTCCGTTGCCATGACAACGCTATACTTGCGGGCGGCCAGAATCGCGGGTGGGAGTATCAGGTGTATTGCTTGGTAAATCGCTAGCCTTAAAAAGATAGTATAGGTTTTGGTCGTTTCATTGGTTTTCACGTATTATTTTGATTGTTTCCGTTTGAGTATTATTAGCGACAGTGATTTTTCACAGGAAGAAATTAAAGGACAGTACAGAGCACTTCTCTATGAAATATTAGATCATATTTTAATGGAAATGGTAGCAAGATTCGAAGATTGTTACAAACTACAATTTCTTTGTCTTGCTGATACTGCAAAGTTTGGCCAGTAAACCAAACTTTTCTCACTAATTCTTATTGAGATATATGCTGAATCCAGTGCCGTATTATCCATTAGGCTGACTAGGCTGACAGCCTAGGGCGCCATGAAAAATAGGCGCTAGACAGGAAAGTTTTAAAAAACTTTAGGTCGGGTGGGGATTTTTGGTGAATAATTTCTCTGTGAATAAGGTGCTTTGGAATGAAATGGGCGCGAAAAGGAGGGAATGACCTTTTTTTTGTCATCAAATTTTATTTCGGGTGGTGAAGTAAAGGCGCCTGGCACTCAAATAGGCGCTACGGAGGAGGAATGGACCTTTTTTTTTGGTCTTCAAAAATTTTTTGGAGGAAAATAAGCACGGGAATTCTAGCCTAGGGCGCCTCAAACAGTTAATACGGCCCTGGCCGAATCATTTCCAAAAATCAGCGGCTCAAAAATAAACTTGACCTAATATTTGCTGATGAAAGTTATAGAAATATTTCATTGCAGCAGTTAGTGAAAAAGTTGGCGCAAATAAAGACATTTTTACCGAGGCGTATAAACTTTTTTCGCTAATATTAACGATATCGTCGACAAGCGTGTCAGTGGAACGGAGTTTTTCTTGTCTTAAGCGTTTAAAAACTTTCTTAAGAAACACTATATCCCAAGATAGACTTTTATCTTTGGCCAATATTTTAATTCAAAAAAGCTTCTACAGGAACTGATAAAAACTTAACCATTTTATGAATATATAATTGATAGATTTGCTGCATTAAAAGATAGAAGGATTGATTTGGTGTATAAAATTTAGGTAAGTTTAGATATTAAGACTTTTTACTTAGACTTTTGATAGTTGAGTATTTTGAATTTTGCTAAAATGGTGAATGCTCTTTTTTTCCCCTGCACTACGCCTGTTTTTAAACCCTCGAGCC